>BNST01000575.1:0-105631 GCA_019650275.1 Xylocarpus granatum
CCAGTGGGATGTTCCAGTAGCTCCCGGAAGTTCATCTCGCATACTGCCCAACATGTCTGACACCTTTGCTTTGCTTGTGGGGATGTTCCGGTCGCTCTTAGAAGTTCATCCCACACACTTCTGGATGCACCTGATGGCATTGTCAGACCTGCGGGGATGTTCCAGTCGCTCCCAGATGTTCATCCCAAGTGCTCTCAAACACATCCGATGCCTCTGTCAAGCCTGCAGGGATTTTCAGGTCACTCCCAGAAGTTCATCCTGTGCACTACCAAACGGGCATGCTGTCTTTGCCGCACCCGCTGGGATGTTCAGTCACTCCAGGAAGTCCCTTCTGTGAACTGCCAAATGCATCCGAAGCCTCTACAGCACCCACGGGGATAATCCGTTCACTCCAGGAAGTTCCTCCCGTGCACTGCCCAAACATGTCCGAAGCCGCTGCTGCGCCTGCAGGGATGTTTTGGTTGCTCCTAGAAGTTCATCCTGAGCCTTGTCAAAATCGTCCAACGCCTCTACCGAGCCCATGGTGATTTTTCGGCCACTCCCAGAAGTTCATCCCATGCACTCCCAATGTGCCCGAAGCCTTGGCGTGGCTTCCCTCAGGTGTAGCAGAGGCTTCGGGCGCATTGGGAGTGCATGGGACGAACTTCCGGGAGTGACCGAAAAATCACCGCGGGCTTGGTAAAGGCGTTGGATGAATTCAACAAGGCTCAGGACGAACTTCTGAAAGTGACCGAAACATCCCCGCAAGCACAGCAGCAGCTTCAGACATGTTTGACAGTGCACAGGACGAACTTCCTGGAGTGTTTATCCCCATGGGTGCTGCTAGAGGCTTCGGGCACATTTGGCAGTTCACAGAAGGGACTTCCTGGAGCAACTGTAACATCCCAGTAGGTGCGGCAGAGACTTCAGGCCCATTGGGCAGTGTGTGGGATGAACTTCTTGGAGTGACCTGAACATCCCCACGGGCATGGAAGAGGTGTCAGGGGCGTTGGGCTGTGAACAAGACAAACTTTCAGAAGTGACCAGAACATCCCTGTGGGCACAGCAGAGGTGTCAGTTGCATTTGGCAGTGCGGAAGACGAACTTCCGGAAGCGACCAGAACATCCCCCTGGCTATGGCAGAGGCTTAGGGCATGTTGTGCAGTGTGCAAGATGAACTTCTGGGAGTGACCAAAAAATCCATGCTGGCTTGGAAGAGGCATCGGACAAGTTTGGCAGTTCCTGGGACGAACTTCCAGCAGCAGCCGGTAAATCCCTGCAGGCGCGAAAGCTGGAAAATCCCTGTGGGCGCAACAGTGGCATTGGCACGTTCGGCAGTGCTTGGGATAAACTTCAAGTAGCAACTGGAACATCCCCGCAGGCATGGGAGAGGCATTGGGTGCATTCGAGAGTGTGCAGGACAAACTTCCGAGATTAACCCGAACATCCCTGCGGGAGCGGCAGCAGAGTTGAGACACATTTGGAAGTGAGCTGGACAAACTTCAGGGAGTGATGGGAACATCCTCACGGGTGTGGCAGAGGCTTTGGCGTGTTGGGCAGTGCATGGGATGAACTTTTTGGAGTGACCGGAACATCTCCGCGGGCATGGCAGAGGTATCGTGCGCGTTCAGCAGTGTGCAGTACAAACTTTTCGGGAGCAACCTGTCACACGTGTTTGGTAGTTCTCAAGACAAACTTCCAAGAGCAACCGGAACATCCCTGCAGGCACAGCACAGCAAAGGCATCGGGTGTGTTCAACAGTGTGCGGATGAACTTTCAGGAGCGACTGGAACAATCCTGCGGGTGCATCAGCGGCATCAGACATGTTGACCAGTGCACAGGATGAACTTACTGGAGCAACCAGATCATCCTCACAAGGGTGGCAGAGGCTTCGGGTGCACATTCAACAGTGCACAGGATGAACTTCCAGGAGTGACTGGAACATCCCCGCGGCTGTGGCAGAGGCACCGGGCACGTTCGGCAGTGCACGGGACGAACTTTTGAGAAAAACTCGAATATCTTCGCGGGCACATAAGCGGCATCAGACATGTATGGCGGTGCATGGCATGAACTTCCAGGAGTGACCGGAACATCACTGCAGGCTCGGTTGAGGTGTCAGTCGCGTTTGGCACTACACGGATCGAACTTCGTGGATAAGGAGCCTAAGTACTAGTTAAATTAGGATAAGGCTGTCTTAGGACTATAAATAGAGCCCATTATTTGTGAGGAGCTCATAAGCTACGAATTTTGTTATTTTTCATTCATTAATCAAGAATCAAAGGTAAGCATTCTTGCTTCCATTCTTGTTTATATTTCGGTTATCTTTTAAGAGTTGTCTTGAGATAACTTGGGCTTAAGTTAAGGTTAAGAGTTGTCTTCCTTGCTTAAGAGCTAAGGTTGAAGTTAAAAGTTGTCTTCTTCAACCAAGGCAAGTTGTGATAGGTTTAAGAGTTGTCTTGCCTATCCAACATATCTTTATATATATTAGTTAACCCAAAGGGTAACTTAGGGGATATAAATAAGAAAAGAACTCAAGAATCAAACAGGACAGCAAGTTAGGAAGGATTCCAGTAGGTGTGCTGACCCCTAAGGTGTAGAAAAGTTAGGGAAAAAAAATCGAGACCCCAACACCAACGTGCCTGACGCCTTTGATGTGCCTATGGGGATGTTCTGGTCGCTCTTAGAAGTTCATCCTGCACACTTTTGGATGCACCCGACAGCATTGTCGGACCCATGGGGATGTTCCAGTCGCTCCCAGATTTTCATCCCAAGCGCTTCTGAATGCATACGACACCTCTGCCAAGCCTACAGGGATTTTTCAGGTCACTCTCAGAAGTTCATCCTGTGCACTGCACGAATCGAACTTCTGGGAGTGATCGGAACATCTCCATGGGCATGGCAGAGGCTTTGGCGTGTTGGGCAGTGTGTGGGACAAACTTCCTGGAGCAACATGAACATACCTGCAGGTGCAGCAGCAGTGGCAGACACGTTCAGCAGTGCATGGAACAAACTTTCGAGAGTGACAAGAACATCTCTGCCGCCCACGGGGGCATGTTCTGGTCGCTCCAGAAATTTGTCCTGCGCACTGCCGAACGCGCCGCGGCATCAAACACGTTGGGCAGTGCAGGAGACAAACTTCCGGGAGCGACCAGAACATCCCCATGAGCGCAGCAGAGGCTTCGGGCGCATTAGGCAGTGCACGGGACGAACTTCTGGGGGCAACCCGAACATCCCGTGGGCATGGGAGAGGTGTCAGGCACGTTCAGCAGTGCATGGGACAAGCTTCTGGGAGTGACCCAAACATCCCCACAGGCACGGTAGCGGCGTTGGACACGCTCAGCAGTGCATGGGACGAACTTTCTGGAGCGACGGGAACATCTCCACGGTGCGGCAACGGTGTTGGGCGCATTTGGCAGTGTGCGGGATGAACTTCCATGAGTGACCAGAACATCCCTGCGAGTGTGGCATAGGCTTTGGCATGTTGGGCAGTGCACAGCACGAACTTCTAGTAGTGACCAGAACATTCCTTCGGGCGCTGCAGAGGCGTCAGGTCCGTTTGGCAGCGTGCAGGATGAACTTCTGGGAGTGACCAGAAAATTCCTGCAAGCTCGGCAGAGGCATCGGACACGTTCGGCAGTGCTCGGGATGAACTTCCGAAAGTGAATGGAGCATCCCTGCAGGCATGGCAGAGGCTTCAGGCACGTTGGCCAGTGCACTGGATTAGCTCCCAGGAGTGACCCAAACATCCCCGCAGGCATGGCATCAGTGTCAGACGTGTTCGGCATTGCACAGGACAAACTTCCCAGAGTGACCCAAACATCCCTGCAGGGAGCAGCAACAGTGGGGGACACGTTCGACAGTGTGCGGGATGAACTTCCAGGAGCAACCAGAGCATCCCTGCAGGCTCGACAGAGGCTTCGAGCACGTTGGGTAGTGCCCACGATGAACTTTTGGGAGCGACCGAACATCGCCGCGGGTGTGGCAGAGGTGTCAGGCATGTTCAACAGTGCATCAGACAAATTTCTAGGAGCGACCAAAACATCCACGCAGAGCGCGAAGCCTCTACAGTGCCAGAGGGGATGTTCCAGTCACTCCCAAAAGTTTGTCCCATGCACTGTAGAGTGTGTCCAATGCTGCTACTGTACCCACGCAGATCTTCTGGTTGCACCTGAAAGTTCATTCTGAGCACATGCTAAACGTGCCCACGGAGACGTTCCAGTCGCTCTTGGAAGTTTGTCTCAAGCATGGCCGAACGCGCCAGATGCGCTGCCACACCCACAAGGATGTTCCAATCGCTCGCGAAAGTTCATCCCACGCATTCCTGAGTGTGCCCGACACCGCTGCTGGACCCACTGCAATGTTCCGCTCGCTGCCTGATGTTCATATAGTGCATTGCTGAATGTGCCTGACAACTCTGCTGCACCCACGGGGATGTTCCGGACGTTTCCAGAATTTTGTCTCGTGCACTGCCCAATGCACCTGAAACCTCTCCTGTGCACTGCTCAATGCGCCCAAAGCCTCTGCCACGTGCAGAAGTTCATCATGCGCACTGCAAAATGTGTCCAATGCTACTGTCGGAGCATCACCGCAGGTGCAGGTGAGGTGTCTGGCTCATTCGGCATTGTGCAGGATGAACTTCCAGTAGCAACCAGAAAATTCTCGCAAGATCGGCAGAGGCGTTGGACGCATACGGCAGGGCTTGGGGAGAACATCAGGAGTGACCAGAACATCCCCGCAGGCATAGTAGAGGCATTGGGTGCATTCGTGTTGAGGTTCAGATTTTTTTCCCAACTTTTTTACACCTTACGGGTCATCACAACTACTAAAACTCACCTAACTTGCTGTCCCGTTTGATTCTTGAGTTCTTTTCTTAGATTTACGTCCCCTAAGCTGTCCTTCAGGATTAACTAATGTATAAAAGATATGTTGGATAGGCAAGACAACTCTTAAAACCTATCAAAACTTGCCTTGGTTGAAGAAGACAACTCTTGACTTCAACCTTAGCTCTTAAGCAAGGAAGACAACTCTTCACCTTGTCTTAAGCCCCAAGTTATCTCAAGACAACTCTTAAAAGATAACTGAAATATAAACAAGAATGTAAGCAAGAATGCTAACCTTGATTCTTGATTAATGAATGAAAATATACAAAATTCGGAGCATATGTTCCTGCTCACAAATAATGGGCTGTATTTATAGTATTAGACAGCCTTATCCTAATTCAACTAGTACTTAGGTTCCTTATCCACTTAGGATATGTTTTCCTAAGTCAACAAGGTTTTCTAAGACAACTAAAACATTATCAAGATAGACCTTATCCCAATGTTTCCTAATCCTACTAGGATTCTTGGTCTTTCTTGAATTTCTACTAGACTAAATTCCTATTTTGACTAAACCTTTCTGTCCTTATCTTATCTCCTCTCCTACAGCTTCTGACCTTCATCTTACTGTTTTCTTCTAGGATTAGGACTTCCATATGGCGTGTCCTTCCATTCCAAGACTTCTCTTTGATGTGATCATCTTGTTGAAGCCAAACCTGCCATGACGTCCTGCTGCTGCTAGAGTTCTTCATGCCGTCCATGTCCTTCTCCTGCTCAGATTGCACCATGCGTATCCTGCCAATGCTGGTGTCCTTCTTGGCTTGGATATCTGTGGTCAATTAGGACAGAGTCAGAACCTGGCCGTGCTTCTCTGCATGCCGTGTGCAAGCTTGTTGTGTGCACTTTCTTGCCTGTTGCTGCCTCTCTTGCTGCTTGGCACCTCTTGCGCATTCGCTCACGCTCCCTTTGCCTCCTAAGGTCCTTAACAATTCGGCAGTGCGTGGGACAAACTTTTAGATGTGACCAGAACATTTCCAGGGATGCGGTAGTGGCATTAGAGACGTGTGGCAGTGTGTAGGATGAACTTCCTGGGGTGACCGGAATATCACCACGGGAGCGGAACAGGCTTCAGGCATGTTGTCATTGTGGGGGACTAACTTACGGCAGTGACTGGAACAACCCTACGGGCATGGCAGAGGTGTCAGGAACATTCGGCAATACACAGGACAAAAGTCAGGGAGATGAACTTTCAGAAGCAACCGGAACAAACCCGATGGCATGGCAGAGGCATCAGGTGCATTCGGCAGTGCACGGGTTGACTTCTGGAAGTGACCAAAACATCCCCATTGGCGCGGCAAAGGTGTAGGGTGCATTTGGCAGTGCATGGGACAATCTTCCAGCAGCAACTCGAAAAATGTCCGCGGGCTCAGCATAGGCTTTGGGTGCATTCGGCAGTATGCGGGACAAACTACCATGAGCAACTGGAACTTCCCCGTGGGCACAACGAAGGCATCAAGCGCATTCGGCAGTTCGGGAGACGAACTTCCAGGAGCAACTAGAACATCCCACCGGGCGCAGCAGCAGCATTGTGCACATTTGGCAGTGCGCGGGACAAACTTCCAGGATCGACCGAACATCCCTACGGGCGCGGCAGAGGTTCAGGCACATTGGCAAGTCAACTGGATGCACTTTCGGGAGTGACCAGAATATCCCCATGGGCACCGCAGAGGCTTCACGTGCATTGGGCTTTTTACAGGATGAACTGCCACAAGTGACCAGAGCATCATCACAGACACAACGGCGACATCGGGCTATTTTGGCAGTGCACGGGATGAACATCTAGGATCGACCAGAACAACCTTGGCAGCATGGTAGTGGCATCAGACGCATTGAGCACTGTACGGGATGAACTTCTGGGAGTGACAGGAACATCATTGTAGGCACGGCAAAGGCACCGAGCGGTTAGGCATGTGGAAGATGAACTTCGGAGAGCGACATGAACAACCCCGTGGGTGTGGCAGGCACGTTGGGCGCGACAGGCATGTCGAGTGCATTTTGCTGTGTGCGAGACATACTTTTGGGAGTTACCTGAGCATCCCTGTGGGCATGGAAGAGATGTCGGGTGCGTTCGTGTTGGGTCACAATTTCTTGACCCAACTTTTCTACATCTTAGGGGTCAGCACGACTTCTAAAGCCTCTCTTAATTGCTGTCCTGTTTGATTTTTGAGTTTTTTTTTAAATTTACGTCCCCTAAGCTGTTCTTCAGGATTAACAAATGTATAAAAGATGTGTTGGATAAGCAAGACAACTCTTAAACCTATCACAACTTGCCTTGGTTGAAGAAGACAACTCTTGACTTCAACCTAAGCTCTTAAGCAAGAATGCTAACTTTGATTCTTGATTAATGAATGAGAAATATACAAAATTCAGAGCATATGTCCTCCTCACAATAATGGGCTGTATTTATAGTCCTAAGATAGCCTTATCCTAATTCAACTAGTACTTAGGTTCCTTATCCACTTATGATATGTTTTCCTAAGTCAACAAACTTTTCTAGGTCGACTAAAACATTATCAAGATAGACCTTATCCCATTGTTTCCTAATCCTAATAGGATTCTTGGTCTTTCTTGAATTCCTACTTAGACTAGAATTCCTACTTTGACTAAGTCTTTCTGTCCTTATCTTATCTCCTCTCCTACAGCCGCTGAACTTCTTCTTGTTGTTTCCATCTTGGATTAGAACTTCCATTATAGCATGCCCTTCCTCTTCAAGACTTCTCTCTGCTGTGGTCATCTTGCAGAAGTCAAACCTGCCATGAGGTCCTGCTGCTGGTGGAGTTCTTTAGGCCATCAATCTCCTTCTCTTGCTCAGATTTCTTCATGCGTGTCCTGCCAATGCTGGTGTTCTTCTTGGCTTGGATTTCCACAATCAATTAGGACTGGGTCAGAACCTAGCCATGCTTCACTGCTTGCTGCATGCAGGCTTGTTGCGTGCACATTCTGGCCTGTTTCTGCCTCTCTTACTGCTTGATGCCTCGTGCGCATTCACTCATTCATTCACGCATATACTGCTTGATATGGTGACATCTTGATTGCCGCATGATAGGTAGTATTATACCACAGTTCTGCCCATGGTATGTACTCCTCCCAATCGTTTTGATGATCATGGCAAAAAGCATCTTAAATACTGCTCTAGAGTTTGATTGGTTACCTCACTTTGTCCATCTGTTTGTGGATGAAAGGCGGATGAGGTGACCAAGTTGCTGCCGAGCTGTGTGAAGAGCTCCTTTCCAGAATTTGCTCATAAAGACAGTGTCTCTATCAGACAGCATTGTCCATGGTATGCCATGAAGTCTTACCACGTTTCTTGATGAACTCTTGGGCTACTTCTTTTGCCGTGTAGGGTTGCTTGAGTGCACAAAGTGTGCACTCTTGCTGAGTCTGTCCACTACGGTTAATATCACCGTGTAACCCTTGCTATTGGGCATTCCTGTGATGAAGTCCATTGTCAAGTCTTCCCAAACCTGTCCTGGTACTGGCAAAGGCTGTAACAACCCCTTTGTCTTGCCACCTTCTGGTTTGGTGCGCTGACAAACATCACATTCTCGGACTAGCTTTTTGATCTCAGCTTTAAGTCCTTCCCACCAAAAGAATAACTTGATCTGCATGTAAGTACGGAACCATCCTGAATGTCCTCCTTCTCGTGAGTTGTGGAAGTGATTCAAGATCTTCCCTCTTAGTCCTGGTATGTTTGGTACATACACCTGCTGGTTGTGCCAAATATATCCATTCTTAAGGGTGAATTTACTAACCTTAGGGATCAAAATTCTTGATCTTCTCTGTGAGCTCTTGGCTTTGAGGGTCAATTTCTATTGCCTCCTTGATTTCTGTCCATACATTCCACTCTGCTCCGCTGATGGCAGTGAGGCATGCGTCATTAGGCTCACATGCTGTCCACAATGCTTGACCTCCATTGCTTTCTGGACAATGCGTCTGCCACCTTGTTTTCCTTGCCTGGTTTGTATATTATTTCATACTCATAACCCAGTAACTTGACAAGGAACTTTTGCTGCTCTGGGTGGTAATTTTCTGCTCCATGAGGCTTCTCAAGGGTTGTTGATCTGTAATGATCAGGAATTTCCTCCCAAGAAGGTAAGGTCGCCATACCTTGACTGCATGGATGATGGCCAACATCTCCTTGGCGTATACTGACCATTCCTTCTTCATGGGCCCTAAGACTCTGCTCATGTATGCAATAGGTCTTCCGGCTTGACTGAGGACAGCACCTATTCCATCTTGACATGCGTCAGTGTGAAGCTCAAAGGTTTGGTTGAAGTCGGGCAGTGCTAACACTGGGGTCTCACACATGGCTTGCTTCAACAACTTGAATGCATCTTCACTCTTCTCTGTCCATAGGAATCGTCCTTCTTCAGCAAATCCGTTAATGGTTTTGCTATGGCGCCATATTTGCGAACAAATCAGCGGTAATAGCCTGTCAAGCCTAGAAATCCTCTAAGTTCTGTGACATTCTTTAGGAGTTGGCCATGTTTGCATGGCTCCTATTTTTCGTTGGTCTACCTTCACTCCATCTTCGGATATGATGTGACCGAGGTATTCAAGCTCCTCTTGCATGAATGTGCACTTGGATGGCTTGATGATGAAATGATTTCTTCTTAACACTTCTAGCACTTTTGCTAAGTGTTCTAGGTGATCATCATGGTTCCTGGAATAGACCAAAATGTCATCAAAGAAAACTAAGACAAACCTGCGCAAATAAGGTTTGAAGATGTCGTTCATGGCTGCTTGAAAGGTGGAGGGTGCATTGCATAGTCCGAAAGGGCATGACTAGGTACTCGTAGTGTCCACTATGAGTCCGAAATGCTGTCTTCTGCACGTCCTCTTCTTTCATGCGTATTTGATGATATCCAGCCTTGAGATCCAGCTTGGTGAACAAACTTTGCTCCATGTAACTCGTCCAGCATATCATCAATTGTTGGGATCGAAAAAGATCCTTGACAGTTGCTTGGTTGAGTGCCCGATAATTGGTGCAAAACCTCCAAGTTTCTGTCTTTCTTTCTAACAAGTAGAACAGGAGAAGAAAAAGGGGAAGTGCTAGGTTGGATAATACCTTGCTGTAGCATCTCTTCCACTTGTCTTTTCGATCTCGTTCTTTTGGAAGTGTGCATACCAGTAAGGTGCTACATTAATCGCCTTGGTTTCGTCGATTAATGGGATGGCATGGTCGTAATGTCTTGAGGGTGGTAGTCCTTGTGGCTCTCCTAAGACATCTCTGAATTGCTCCAGTAGGTTCCTTACTCCTATTGGTATGTCTTCGTGTGTATGATGTTCGCTGTGTTTTCCTCCTTTGTGGCCAAGAGAACTGCAAAACATTGTGCCCTTTTTCTGTATAGTCATTCAAGGGTACTTACCTCACAATGATGCGCTGCATTGGTGGTGGATGCCTCCCACGTGCAGTCCCTTCCCTTCCATTGGAAGTGCATGGCCATGGATTCGTAGTCGAACATTATCTTGCCTATGGTTTTAAGCCAAGCATTGCCTAAAACCACATCAAGACCTGCCAGGGCTAACACATGCAGTTCTGCCTCTATTTTGACTCCTTGAATCTGCATTGCTACTGCCTGGATCACTTGTGCGCACTTGAGCTTCTGTCTGCTTGCCACTCTTACCTCAAAGGGTGCAATCCTTTTTCGGATGTAGCTGAAGTGTTTTGACCAATTTTGTGTTGATGAAGTTATGAGTAGCTCCACTATCTATCAACACCAAAACATTTTTTCCGTTAATGGTTGTGAACAACCTCATGGCAGTAGGCTTGGTGGTTGCCCCTACTGCATGTAAGTTGATTTCGCCTTCTTCCGCATGATCAGGGAAGTGTTCTGCCTCTGCTTCCTCCTCGCTGTCCATGTGGCTTTCTTGTTCTTCCTCACTGCTTTCCTTGTGTTCTTCATCACTTACCACTTCAATGATGTTGAACAGCCCTTTTCTTGCACTTGTGGCCAACTTGCCACTTATCATTGCACCTAAAACATAGGCCTCTTTCTGATTCTCCTGTTGATTTCTTCAGTGGATAGTTTGAGAGGGTCCTTTGTTTTTGAGGGCACTGTCTTACTTGATGAGGATGCTTTACCTAATTTTGTCTGAGGGTTTGATGACCTTGGTTGTGCTGCGGGTGATGCTTCTCCCATCGTTGATGAGTCTTGCCAACCGAATGCACTGAGTGAGAGAGTTTGGATCCCTCATCTTCACTTCTTGGCTTAGCCAAGGTACAAGGCCATCTAGAAAAGTGCCAATTAGTGCACTATCTGGCCAATGTCCTACTAATTCAGCCAACCTCTCAAATTCTTCAAGGTAGCTTTCTAGAGATCCCTTCTTGCCTAATCTTGGCAAGCTGTCCCTCATAGTTAGTCATGCTAGATGGGCCAAATCTGTTCACTAACTCTTGTGTGAACCTTGTCCAGCCTATCCTTCTTCCCTTCTTGGCCATAGGTGGCCTTAAGCCAATGCCACCATTGGTTGGCTCTCCCACATAGGTGATAGGATGCAAAATCAACCCTTTCACCTCTTTCAATACCTTGTTTTCTCAAAGTAAAATTCAGCCTTGGAGATCCATTCAGTTGGATCTCCCTTCTCAAAGGTAGGGAATTTGATTTTTACCTTAGGCCGTGTGTAATGGCTTGGGCTGTCGTAGTGCCAATCCTCCCTTCTTGTGGTGCGCCATGGTTCTGCCTCAGGGTGATTCTGCACCCTTCTTGGTTGCCATGATGCGGGCCTTCTGTCCATCACTTCCTCATCATCGCTATGCTCATTATAGCGATCATGGGGTGGGTGTTCGTTTGGTGAAGTCTCCCTCCTGCTTCCCAAACTCATGCACCTTTTCCCCCTTTCTTGAGAGGGAAGTTGCTCCTGGTCAGATTCGTCCTCATGCGCTTGGTGCCATGTGACTTCTGATTGCAGCCTCCTAGACATTTGTGGTAGGTGGCTGTTTCTGCCCTGCTTGGTTTGGACTTGTTTTTCGGCCACTTTCGGGTGTGTCTCTCTTCAATTGTTCAAGAGAATGAATGATAGATGATAGTTGGTGTTTGATATCACCTACTGTCATGATGCTGCTGTTCCTCTCCAAGGCAAGGATTCTTCCGCGGTTGGTGACTGAGAAGTCTTCCCTCAGTCTGTTCTTGTGGTGCAGGTGAATGCTGCCTAGATGACATGGTAACTATGATGCCTTTCAATTGACTAGTGTTTGTGCTGATGTCTCAACAAGAGCACAATTTGTTGGGTGATCGTGCTACCTCTCAACTAGATGGTGATTGTGTGTCCTCTCAACAAAAGCACCAATTTGTTGGGGTCCCAATTTTTTCCCCAACTTTCTACACCTTAGGGGTCAGCACGCCTACTAAAAACCTTCCTAACTTGCTGTCCCATTTGATTCTTGAGTTCTTTTCTTGGATTTTCCTCCCCTAAGCTGTCCTTCGTGATTAACTAATGTATAAAAGCTATGTTGGATAGGCAAGACAACTCTTAAACCTATGATAACTTGCCTTGGTTGAAGAAGACAACTATTGACTTCAACCTAAGCTCTTAAGCAAGTAAGACAACTCTTCACCTTGTCTTAAGCCCAAGTTATTGCAAGGCAACTCTTAAAAGATAACCGAAATATAAACAAGAATAGAAGCAAGAATGCTAACCTTGATTCTTGATTAATGAATGAGAAATATACAAAATTTGGAGCATATCTCCTCTTCACAAATGATGACCTGTATTCATAGTATTTAACAGCATTATCTTAATTCAACTAGTACTTAAGTTTCTTATCCACTTAGGATATGTTTTCCTAAGTCGACAAGGTATTCTAAGTTAACTAAAATATTATCAAGATAGACCTTATTCCACTGTTTCCTAATCCTACTATTATTCTTGGTCTTTCTTGAATTCCTACTTAGACTTAGGAGGCAAAGGGAGCATGAGCGGATGCGAGAGAGGTGCCAAGCAGCAAGAGAGGCAGCAACAGGCAAGAAAGTGTGCGCAACAAGCTTGCACATGGCAGGCAGTGAAGCACGGCCAGGTTCTGACTTTGTCCTAATTGACCATGGACATCCAAGCCAAGAAGGACTCCAGCATTGGCAGGATACACATGGTGCAATTCGAGCAGAAAAGAAAATGAATGGCATGAAGAACTCTAGTAGCAGCAGGATGTCATGACGGGTTTAGCTTCAACAAGATGATCACATCAAGGAGAAGTCTTGGAATGGAAGGGACATGCCATATGGAAGTCCTAATCCTAGAAGAAAACAGAAAGATGAAGGTCAGCAGCTGTAGGAGAGGAGATAAGATAAGGACAGAAAGGTTTAGTCAAAGTAGGAATCTAGTCTAAGTAGAAATTCAAGAAAGACCAAGAATCCTAGTAAGATTAGAAAACATTGGGATAAGGTCTATCTTGATAAAGTTTTAGTTGTCTTAGAAAACCTTGTTGACTTAGGAAAATATAGCTCTAAGTGGATAAGGAACTTAAGTACTAGTTTGAATTAGGATAAGACTGTCTA
The DNA here is from genome assembly GCA_019650275.1 of Xylocarpus granatum. Lineage (NCBI taxonomy): Eukaryota > Viridiplantae > Streptophyta > Magnoliopsida > Sapindales > Meliaceae > Xylocarpus > Xylocarpus granatum. The sequence continues at coordinate 13,352 of BNST01000575.1, forward strand.
ATACTATAAATACAGCCCATTATTTGTGAGCAGAAACATATGCTCCGAATTTGTATTCTTTTCATTTATTAATCAAAAATCAAGGTTAGAATTCTTGCTTCTATTCTCATTTATAATTCAGTTATCTTTTAAGAGTTGTCTTGAGATAACTTGAGCTTAAGTCAAGGTGAAGAATTGTCTTCGTTGCTTAAGTGTTAAGGTTGAAGTCAAAATTTGTCTTCTTCAGCCAAGGCAACTTGTGATAGGCTTAAGAGTTGTCTTGTCTATCCAACATATCTTTTATTCGTTAGTTAATCCTGAAGGAAAGATTAGGGGACATAAATGGAAGAAAAAAACTCAAGAACCAAACAGGATAGCAAGTTAAGAGAGGTTTTAGCAGACGTGTTGACCCCTAAGGTGTAGAAAAGTTGGGACAAGAAATCGTGACCCCAACACGAATGCGCCCGACATCTCTTCCATGCCCACGGGGATGTTCCAGTCGCTCCTAAAAGTTTGTCCCAAGTACTGCAGAACCATCCTATGCCTCTGCCAATCTGTCACTCCCAGAACTTACACATCTGACGCCTCTACCGAGCCTGTAGGGATTTTCCCGTTGGTCCTAGACATTCATCCCAAGCACTGCCGATGGCGTCCGACACCTCTGCCACTCCTGTGGGGATGTTTTGGTCACTCCCGGAATTTCATCTTGTGACTGCCAAATGCACTAGATGATTCAGCTGTGCCTGCGGCGATGTTCCGGTTGTTGACAGAAGTTCATACCGCATACTGCCCAACTTACCCGAAGCCTCTGCCACACCCGCAGGGATGTTCTGGTCACTCCTGGCAGTTTGTCCTGCACAATGCCAAATGTGTGTGGCGGCACTACCGTACCCGCGGGAATGTTCTCGTTGCCCCCGGAAGTTTGTCTAGTGCACTGATGAATGCATCTGACTAGGGATGTTCCGGTCGCTCTCAGAAGTTCGTCACGAGCACTACCAAATGCATCCGAAGCATCTGCCAAGCCCGTGGGGTCTGCAGGGGATTTTTCGTCACTCTTGGAAGTTCATCCCAAGGACTGACGAACATGTCCAATGCCTCTACCAAGCCCGCTAGGATTTTCCAGTCTGTCCCAGAAGTTCATGCCAAGCATGCCTGTGGGAATGTTCTGGTCGCTGCCGGAAGTTTGTCTGGTGCACTGCCGAACGCACCCAATGCCTCTGCCGCATCTGTGGGGATGTTCCAGATGCTCTCATAAGTTCATCCCAAGTGCCGCCGACCACATCCGATGCCACTGCTGAGCCTGAGGGGATTTTCTGGTCGTTCTTGGAAGTTCATCTTGTGGACTGCCGAACGTGTCCGACACCTCTGCCATGCCCAAGGGGATTTTCCAGTCTCTTCCAGAAGTTCCTCCTGAGTACTGATGAACGTGTCTGACACCTCTGCCGTGCTCGCAGGGATGTTCCTGTCGCTCCCGGAAGTTCGTCCCATGACTGCCAAATGTGCTGGACGATTCAGCCGCACCTGCATGGATGTTCTCGATGCTCCTGGAAGTTCATCCCATGCACTGCCCAATGTGCCTGATGCCGCTGATGCACCCGTGGGAAATTTCGGGTCGCTCCCGGAAGTTTGTCCAGTGCAGTGGCCAACACGCGCCCATGGGGGTGTCCCCTGTCGCTCCTGTAAGTTCATCTTGTGCACTACCAATTGAGCCTGACACCACTGCTGAGCCCATGGGCATATTCCTGTCACTCCCGGAAGTTCATCCCGCGCACTACCGAATGCGCCCGAAGCCTCTGCTGCACCCTCGGTGATGTTCGGGTTGCTCACAGAAGTTCATCTGGTGCACTACCAAATGCATACAACGCTTCTGCTGTGCTTGTGGGGACTTTCCAGTCACTCCTGGAAGTTCCCCCCCATGCACTGCCGAACGTATCCGACACCACTGCCACGCCTGCAGGTATGCTCCGGTCACTCTTGGAAGTTCGTCCCGAGCACTGTCAAACATGCCCTACACCTCTGCCAATCTCGCAGGGATTTTCTGGTCATTCCCGAAAGTTCATCCCTAAGCGCTGCTGAATGCATTTGACACCTTTACTGAGCCCGTGGGGATTTTTCTGTTGCTCCCAGAAGTTTGTCCCAAGCACTGCTAATCGCATCCAACACCTCTGCCATGCCCGTGGGGATGCTCTGGTTACTCCTGGAAATTCATCCCGTGATCTGCCAAACGTGTCTGCCACAGCTGCTGCACCTGCAAGAATGTGCTGCTTGCTCCCGGAAGTTCATCCTGTGCACTGCCGAATGCACACGATGCCTCTGCGAAATCAGTAGGGATGTTCTGGTCGCTCACGGAAGTTTGTCCCATGCACTGCCGAACACGGCCAATGCTGCTGCCACATCCGTGAGGATGTTCCATTCACTCTAGGAAGTTTGTCACACACACTGCCCAATACCCCCGACGCCGCGCCGCGTCTGCAGGTATGTTCCAGTCACTCCCAGAAGTTCATCCCTTGCACTGCCAAACATGTACGATGCCTCTGCCATGCTCGTGGTGATGTTTTGGTCGCTCCCTTAAGTTAGTCCAATGCACTGCCGAATGTGTCCGATGCCTCTGGAAAGCCTGCAGGGATTTTCCAGTCACACCCAGAAGTTCATCCCATGCACTGCTGAACATGCCCGACACTGCTCCCGTGCCTGCGGGGATGTTCAGGTTGCTTCCAGAAGTTCATCCTGTGCACTGCCAAACATGCCCGATGACTCTGTCGCACTCGTGGGGATGTCCTGGATGCTGCTGTAAGTTCATCCTACACACTGCCGAATGCGTCTAACGCTTTTGCTGAGCCCACTGGGATTTTCCTGCCACTCCCAGAAGTTTGTCCCATGCATTGTTGAGCATGCCAGACAGCATTGCTGCAATCGCAGGGATGTCCCAGTCACTCCTGAAAGTTTGTTCCATGCACAGCCAAGCGCGGCCAATGCCTCTTCTATGCCAACAGGGATGTTTTGGTCGCTCCCGAGCACTGCCAAACGTGTCTGATGCCTCTATGGAGATGTTCTGGTTGCTCCCCAAAAGTTTGTCCCATGTACTGTAGAGCATGTCTGACGCCACTGCCATGCCTGCAGCAATGTTCTGGTCACTCCTATAAGTTTGTCTTGAGCACTACCAAATGCGTCCGACACCTCTGCTTAGCCCGTGGGGATTTTTCAGTCGCTCCCGGAAGTTCATCCCACACACTGTCGAACGTACCCAATGCCACTGACATGCCTGTGGGGATGTTTTGGATGCTCCTGGAAGTTTGTCCCGTGCATTGCCCAATGCGCTGGAAGCCCCTGCTGTGCCTGGGGGATGTACTGCAGATTGGCCCGATGCCTCTGCTGCACCCACGGGCATGTTACAGTTGCTCTCAGAAGTTCGTGCCACACACTGCAGAATGCACCCGATGCCGCTGCCGTGCCCATGGTGATGTTCTGGTCGCTCTGTGAAGTTCTTCCTGTGCATTATCGAATGCACTTGATGCCTCTGCCATGTCGTAGGGACATTCCAGCCGAATGCACACGCCTCTGTCACTCTTGGAAGTTTGTACCGTGCACTGCCGAACGTGCCCACACCTCTGCCACACCCACGGGGAAGTTCAGGTTGCTCCTAAAAGTTCATCCTGAGCATTGCCAAATGCAGCTGACGCCTTTGTCAAGCCTTCAGGGATTTTCTTGTCGCTCCCGACGATGCTACGGCGCCCCCGGGGATGTTCTAGTCACTCCTAAAAGTTCAATCTGCACACTGCCTAGCGTGCCCAACGACTCTGCCGCGCTTGCGGGAATGTTCTGGTCGCTCTTGGAAGCTCGCCCCGGGCACTGCCGAACGTGTCTGATGCATCTGCCGAGCCTGCAGGGATGTTCTGGCTGCTCCTAAAAGTTCATCCTGCGCACTGCCAAATGCGCCTGACACCACTTCTGCGCTCAAGGAGATGTTCTGGTTGCTTTCGGAAGTTCAGCCCGTGCACTACTGAACGTGCCTGATGCCTCTTCCGCTCTCGGGGGAATGTTGTGGTCGCTCCCAGAAGTTGGTCATGCACACTGGCAAACGTGCCCGACCCGCTGCCGCTCTTGCGAGGATGTTCCAATCACTCCGAGAAGTTTGTCTCGTGTACTGCCGAATGTGTCCGACAACTATGCCACACCTGCAGGGATTTTTCATTCACTCCTGAAAGTTCATTTTCCCACCCGTGTGGATGATCCGGTTGTTCCCAGAAGTTCGTCCTGTGCACTGCCCAGCACACCCAATTAATCTGCCATGCCCACGGGGATGTTATAGTTGCTCTCGGAAGTTTGTCCTGTGCAGTACCAAACGTGTCTGAATCCGTTGCCTCACATGTGGGAATGTTCTTGTTGTCGCTTCTGGAAGTTCGTCCTGCACACTACCAAATGCACCTGACACCTCTGCCAAGACTACAGGGATGATCCAGCCGCTCTCAGAAGTTTATCCTGCAGACAGCCAAACGTGCTCGATGCCTCTACTGCAGGGATGTTCCCGTCACTCTTGGAAGTTTGTCCCATGCACTGCTGAATGTAACCGACGCCGCTTTTGTGCCCACAGGGATGTTCCGATTGCTCCCGAGAGTTCATCATGAGAACTGGCGAATGCATCCGATGCCTTTGCAGCGCCTGCGGAGAGGTTCCAATTTCTTCTAGAAGTTTGTCCCATGCACTGCCGAACATGGTCAACACCTCTGTCATGCCTGCAGGGATGTTCCGATCACTCCCAGAAGTTCATTCCAAGCATTGCCAAACACAGCTGACGCCTCTGGCAAGCCCGCTGGGATCCTATCCCCTAAGCTGTCCTTTGGGATTAACTAATAATAAAGGATATGTTGGATAGGCAAGACAACTCTTAAACCTATCACAACTTGCCTTGGTTGAAGAAGACAACTCTTGACTTCAACCTAAGCTCTTAAGCAAGGAAGACAACTCTTTCACCTTATCTTAAGCCCAAGTTATCTCAAGACAACTCTTAAAAGATAACTGAAATATAAACAAGAATAGAAGCAAGAATGCTAACCTTGATTCTTGATTAATGAATGAAAATATACAAAATTCAGAGCATATCTTTTTGCTCACAAATAATGGGCTGTATTTATAGTATTGGACAGCCTTATCCTAATTCAACTAGTACTTAGATTCCTTATCCACTTAGGATATGTTTTCCTAAGTCAACAAGGTTTTCTAAGACAACTAAAACATTATCAAGATAGACCTTATCCCAATGTTTCCTAATCCTACTAGGATTCTTGGTCTTTCTTGAATTTCTACTTAGACTAGAATTCCTACTTTGACTAAACCTTTCTGTCCTTATCTTATCTCCTCTCCTACAGCTGCTGACCTTCATCTTGCTATTTCCTTCTAGGATTAGGACTTCCATATGGTGTCCTTCCATTCCAAGACTTCTCTTTGACATGATCATCTTGTTGAAGCTAAACCTACCATGACGTCTTGCTGCTGCTAGAGTTCTTCATGTGTATCCTGCCAATCGCTGGTGTCCTTCTTGGCTTGGATGTCCGTGATCAATTAGGACAGAATTAGAACCTGGCTGCACTTCACTGCATGCCATGTGCATGCCTGTTGCCCGCACTTTCTTGTCTATTGCTGCCTCTCTTGTTGCTTGGCCTGTCACGCGCATTTGCTCATGCTCCCTTTGCCTCCTAAGGTCCTCAACAATCCCCCTTTCTTGGAGACTCACCTTGTCCTTAAGGTGGAAATTAGGGAAACGTTGCTGGATATCATCATAGTCTTCCCATGTTGATTCATCCTTGGGCGAATGACTCCACCATATGAGTACTCTCCATACTGGCCTTCTATTGCACCCATAGCTTACTCTGTGAAATCCTAATGCTTCCTTTGGTTGCTGCCCAAGGTGATCTTCCCTAAAAACATTGGGCAATCCCTCATTCACTTGTCTCACATCTCTTATCTTTTTTCTCAATAATGAAATGTGAAACACTGGATGTAGTTTGGAGTTTAATGGTAGTCTTAGGTGATAAGCTACTGCTCCAATACGCTCAACTACCTCATATGGTCCAAAATACTTTCTAGCCAGCTTTGCTGTAGTTGGCTTTCCAGCCTTTATTTTCCTCCTAGGATGGATTTTAAGATAGACATAGTCACCTATCTTAAATTCCACTTCCTTCCTCCCTTTGTCCGCTTGTCTCTTCATTCTGTCCCTTGCTTTCTCAAGCTCATGCTTGAGTTTCTTCAAGACCTCATCTCTTGACTGAAGTGTGACATCCACTTCATGTATGCTGCTGTTTCCCATGGCATAACTTGACATTCCCGGGGGTATTCTTCCATATACGGCTTGGTATGGTGTCATCTTGATTGCTGCATGATAGGTAGTATTATACCACAGTTCTGCCCATGGTATGTACTCCTCCCAATTGTTTTGATGATCATGGCAAAAACACCTTAAGTACTGCTCTAGGGTTCAATTGGTTACCTCACTTCCAGAATTTGCTCATAAAGAGTGTCTCTATCGGACAGCATTGTCCGTGGTATGCCATGAAGTCTTACCACATTTTTGATGAACTCTTGGGCTACTTCTTTTGCCGTGTATGGTTGCTTGAGTGGCACAAAGTGTGCACTCTTGCTAAGTCTGTCCACTACAGTTAATATCACCGTGTAACCCTTGCTGTTGGGCATTCCATGATGAAGTCCATTGTTAAGTCTTCCCAAACCTGTCCTGGTACTGGCAAAGGCTGTAACAACCCCTTGTCTTGCCACCTTCTGGTTTGGTGCGCTGACAAACATCACATTCTCGACTAGCTTTTTGATCTCAGCCTTAAGTCCTTCCCACCAAAAGAATAACTTGATCCGCATGTAAGTATGAAACCATCCTGAATGTCCTCCTTCCTGTGAGTTGTGGAAGTGATTCAAGATCTTCCCTCTTAGTCCCTGGTATGTTTGGTACATACACCTGCTGGTTGTGCCAAATATATCCATTCTTAAGGGTGAATTTACTAACCTTAGGGTCAAAATTCTTGATCTTCTCCATGAGCTCTTGGCTTTGAGGGTCAATTTCTATTGCCTCCTTGATTTCTGTCCATACATTCCACTCCACTCTGCTAATGGCAGTGAGGCATGCATCATTAGGCTCACATGCTGTCCACAATGCTTGACCTCCATTGCTTCTGGACAATGCATCTGCCACCTTGTTTTCCTTGCCTGGTTTGTAGATTATTTCATACTCATATCCCAGCAACTTGACAAGGAACTTTTGCTGCTCCGTGTGGTAATTTTCTGCTCCATGAGGCTTCTCAAGGGTTGTTGATCTGTAATGATCAGGAATTTCCTCCCAAGAAGGTAAGGTCACCATACCTTGACTGCATGGATGATGGCCAACATCTCCTTGGCATATACTGACCATTCCTTCTTCATGGGCCCTAAGACTCTGCTCATGTATGCAATAGGTCTTCCGGCTTGACTCAAAGACAGCACCTATTCCATCTTGACATGCGTCAGTGTGAAGCTCAAAGGTTTGGTTGAAGTTGGGCAGTGCTAACACTGGGGTCTCACACATAGCTTGCTTCAACAACTTGAATGAGTCTTCACTCTTCTCTGTCCATAGGAATCCATCCTTCTTTCAGCAAATCCGTTAATGGTTTTGCTATGGTGCCGTATTTGCGAACAAATCGGCAGTAATAGCCTGTCAAGCCTAGAAATCCTCTAAGTTCTGTGACATTCTTAGGAGTTGGCCATGTTTGCATGGCTCCTATTTTTCATTGGTCTACCTTCACTCCATCTCCGGATATGATGTGAAGATAGCATGAATCCACTTAGGATATGTTTTCCTAAGTCAACAAGCTTTTCAAAGTCATCTAAAACATTATCAAGATAGACCTTATCCCATTGTTTCCTAATCCTACAAGGATTCTTGGTCTTTCTTGAATTCCAACTAAGATAAGATTTCCTAATTTTGACTAAGTCCTTCTGTCCTTATCTTATCTTCTCTCTTACAGCTGCTGACTTCTTCTTACCCTTTCCTTCTTAGATGAGTAGCAGGATGTCATGGCAGGTTTGACTTCAGCAAGATGACCATGCCAAAGAAAATTCTTGGAGAGGAAGGACAGGCCATATGGAAGTCCTAATCCTAGAAGGAAATGGCAAGAGTTGTCTTGAGATAACTTGGGCTTAAGTCAAGGTGAAGAGTTGTCTTTCTTGCTTAAGAGCTTAGGTTGAAGTCAAGAGTTGTCTTCTTCAACCAAGGCAAGTTGTGATAGGTTTAAGAGTTATCTTGCCTATCCAACATATCCTTTATACATTAGTTAATCCCGAAGGACAGCTTAGAGGATAAAAATCCAAGAAAAGAACTCAAGAATCAAATGGGACAGCAAGTTAGGAAGGTTTTTAAGTAGGCATGCTGACCCCTAAGGTGTAGAAAAGTTGGGGAAAAAATCAGGACCCCAACACAAATGCACCTGACGCATCTACCTCACCCATGGGGATGCTCCAGTCACTCCCAGAAGCTCATCTCACGCACTGCTGGATGCGCCCGATGCTGTTGCTGTGCCCTCGGGGATGTTCCAATTGCTCCCCAAAGTTCATCATGCACACTGCCAAACACTCTTGACGCCTCTACCATTCCCCTGGGGATGTTCCGGTCGCTCCCGGAAGTTCATCCTCGGGCACTGCTGGACATGCCCAATGCCACTTTTGTGTCCGCGGGGATGTTTGGGTCGCACCTGGGAGTTCTTCCTGCACGCTGCCGAATGTGCCCATGGGGATGTTCCAATTGCTTTCGAAAGTTCGTACTGCACACTGCTGAACGTGTCTGATGCTGCTGCTGCCCCTGCAGGAATGTTCTTGGTTGCTCCTGGAAGTTTGTCCTGCGCACTGCTAAACGCGCCCTATGCCTCTGCCATGCCTGCATGGATGTTCTGGTCACTGCCTGAATTTCCTTCCATACACTGTGGTACGTACCATCATGTCTGCCAGAAGTTCCAGTCGCTGGGATATTCCGGCCGCTCCTGAAAGTTCGTTCTGTGCACTGCCGAACGTACACAATGCTGCTGCCGTGCCCATGGAAATGTTCCGATCACTCCCAGAAGTTCATCCTGCACACTGCCGAACATGTCCAATGCCTCTGCCATGACCGAGGGGATGTTCTGGTTGCTCCCAAAAGTTCATTCCACGCACTGCCCAATGCACCCAATTCCACTGCCGTGCCCTCAAGGATGTTCCGGTCGCTCCCCGAAGTTTGTCGTACACACTGCCGAACGCTCCCAATGTCTCTACCATGCCCACGGAGATGTTATGGTCACTCCTGGAAGTTTGTCCTGAACCCTTTTGAATGTGCTCGATGCCTATGCCGAGCCTGCAGGGATTTTCCGGTCGCTTCCGGAAGTTTATCCCGTGCACTGCCGAACACACCTGATGCCACTGCCGTGGCCATGGGGATGTTTGGGTGCTCTTGGAAGTTCCTCCCACACACTGCCAAATGTGCCCAACGCCTCTGCCATGCCCATGTGGATGTTCCAGTTCCTCCCAGAAGTTTGTCTTGCGCACTGCTGAAAGTGTCTGATGCTGCTGCTGCACCTGCAGGAATTTTCTTGGTTGCTCATGGAAGTTCGTCCCGTGCACTGGCCTATGCACCCAAAGCCTCTGCCGCACCCGTGGGGATGTTCCAATCACTCCCAGAAGTTTGTCCCGCACACTGCTGAACACGCCTGATGCATCTAACGTGGGGATGTTCCGGTCGCTCCCAGAAGTTCATCCCACATGCTGCCGAACTCACCCAACGTTTCTTTTGTGTCTGTGGTGATGTTCTGGTTGCTCCCGGAAGTTCATCCCGTGGCCAGTGCATGAGATGAACTTCTAGGAGCGACTGGAACATCCCTGCGGTGCAGATACGATGTTGGGCACATTTGGCAGTGCACGGGACAAACTTCCGGGAGAAAGCAGAAAATCCCCGTGGACCTGGAAGAGGCATTGTATGCATTTGGTAGTGCTTGTGACAAACTTTTGGGAGCAACCGGAACATCCCTGTGGGTGTGGCAGAGGTTTCAGGTGCGTTTGGCAGTGCACGAGATGAACTTTCAGGAGCGATCGGAACATCCCAGCAAGCATGTCTGAGAATTCGGGCCCGTTAGGCAATGTGCGGGACGAATTTCCCAGAGTGACCAGAACATCCCCTAGGGTGCCAGAGGCTTTGGGTGCGTTGCAGTGCAGGACGAATTTCTGAGAGTGACCAGAACATCCCCTAGGGCGCACTGCCGGTCACTCCCGGAAGTTCACCCCATGCACTGCCCAATGCGCCCGCCACCTTGCCTTGCCTGCGGTGTTGTTCCAGCTGCTCCTTGAAGTTTTTCCCGAGCACTGCCAAACATTTCTGAAGCTCCTGCCGCGCCCACCGGAATGTTCCGGTCGCTGCCGGAAGTTCGTCACGTGCACTGCCAAACATTTCTGAAGCTCCTGCCGCGCCCGTGGGGATGTTCTGGTCACTCTTGGAAGTTCGTCTCACGCATGGATGAATGCACCAAATGCCTCTGCCACACCCGCAGGGATGTTCTGATCGCTCGCGAAAGTTCATCCCACGCACTGCCAAATGTGCCTGATGCCACTGCTGGACCTGCGGCAATGTTCCACTTCCTCGCTGCTGCACCCACGGGGATGTTGCAGATGTTCCCAGAATTTTGTCCCGCACACTGCCCAATGTGCCCGAATCCTCTACTGTGCACTGTCCAATGCACCCGAAGCCTCTGCCATGCTCAGAATTTCATCATGCGGACTGAAAAACATGTCCAATGCTGCTGGCGCACCTGCAGGGATGTTCCGGTTGCTCCTGGATGTTCATACCGTGCACTGACCAATGCCCGAGAAGCTTCTGCCACACTCATGGGGATGTTCCAGTTGCTCCCATAAGTTTTGTCCCAAGTATAGACGAACATGTCCGATGCCTCTGCCAAGCCCATGGGGTTTTCTGGTCACTCCCAGAAGTTCATCCCATGCATGGCCAAATGTACACAACGACTCTGCCATGCCTTTGGGGATGTTCTGGTGCCCCTTGGAAGTTCGTCCTGCAAGCTACCAAACCACCTGATGCCCAGGCACGGCAGAGGCATCATGTGCAAGACGAACTTCTGGGAGTGACCCATGGTTGTGGCAGCTGTGTCGGACACATTCGGCACTGCACGGCAGAGGCATCTGGCGCATTTGGCAATGAGTGGGACAAACTTCAGGGAGCGATTGGAACATCCCTTAATGCATGGCAGAAGCATTGGGCACGTTTGGCAGTGCGTGGGACAAACTTAGGAGAGCAACCAGAGCATCATTGAAGGCACAGCAGAGGTGTCTGGCTCATTCAGCAGTGCATGGGACGAACTTCCAGTAGCAACCCAAAAATCCTCACAAACTCAGCAGAGGTGTTGGACGCATTCAGCAGTGCTTGGGATGAGCTTCAGGGAGCAACCAGAACATCCCGCAGGATAGCAGAGGCGTCAGGCGCATTTGGCAGTGCATGGATGAACTTTCGGGTGTGACCAGAGCATTCCCAGGGGTGTGGCAGTGTGCAGGACGAACTTCCTAAGGTGACCAGAGTATCCCCGCTGGAGCGGAAGAGGCTTGGGGCGCTTTGGTCCGTGTGGGGGAACTTATGGGAGCGATTGGAACAACCCCGTGCATGCAGCATAGGCGTTGAGTACATTCGGCAATGTGTAGGTTGAACTTCTGGGAGCAATTGGAAAATCTCTGTAGGGTTGCCAAAGGCATCGACCGCATAAGGCAGTCCATGGGACGAACTTCCAGGAGAGACCAGAACATTCCTGTGGTTGCAACAGTGGCATCGGGAATGTTTGGCAGTGCAAAGGACAAATTTCCCAGAATGACCGGAACATCCCTACAGGCATGGCAGGGGCTTTGGGCACATTGTGCAGTGCAGGGGACGAACTTCCGGGTGCAACCAGAACATCCCCACGGGCATGGCAGCGGTGTCAGAAACATTCGGCAGTGCACAAGACAAACTTTCGGGAGTGACCAGAGCATCCCAGCAGGCGCGGCAGAGGCTTGAGGCACGTTTGGTTGTGCATGGGATGAATTTCTGGGAGTGACTGGAACAAACCCGCGAGTGCAGCAGAGGCGTCGGGCACATTCGGCAGTGCATGGAACAAACTTCTGTGAGTGACTAGAACATCCCCACAGGTGCGGCAGAGGTGTACACATGACAAACTTCTGGGAGCGACCAGAACATTCACCCAATCACTGCAGTGGCATCGGGTACGTTCATGATGAGGACCTTAGGAGGCAAAGGGATCATGAGCAAGAGGGGTAGCAACAGGCCAGAATGTGCACGCAACAAGCCTATATGCAACAAAAAGTGAAGCACAGCCAGGTTCTGACTCAGTCCTAATCAATTGCGGAATCCAAGCCAAGAAGAAGACCAGCATTGACAGGACACGCATGAAGCAATCCAAGTAGGAGGAGAGTGATGGCGTGAAGAACTCTAGCAGCAATAAGACGTCTTGGCAGGTTTACATCAGCAAGAGGACCACACCAAAAAGAAGTCTTGGAGAGGAAGGACACACCAAGAAGGAAACAGCAAGAAGAAGTTCAGCAGCTGTAGGAGAGAAGACAAGGACAGAAAGACTTAGTCAAAATAGGAATTTTGATCTAAGTAGGAATTCAATAAAGACCAATAATCCTAGTGAGATTAGGAAACAGTAGGACAAGGTCTATCGTGATAATGTTTCAGTTGACTTAGAAAAGCTTGTTGACATAGGAAAACATATTCTAAGTGGATAAGGAACCTAAGTACTAGTTGAATTAGGATAAGGCTGTCTTAGGACTATAAATACAACCCATTATTTTTGAGGATATATGCTCCGAATTTTGTTATTTCTCATTCATTAATCAAGAATCAAGGTTAGCATTCTTGTTTATATTTTTGGTTATCTTTTAAGAGTTGTCTTCCTTGCTTAAGAGCTAAGGTTGAAGTTAAGAGTTGTCTTCTTCAACAAGGCAAGTTGTGATAGGGTTTAAGAGTTGTCTTGCCTATCCAACATATCCTTATATATATATTATATATATATATATATATATATAAGTTAACCCAAAGAACAGCCTAGGGGACGTAAATATGAGAAAAGAACTCAAGAATCAAAAGGGACAGCAAGTTAGGAAGGATTTTAGTCAGCATGTCGACCCCTAAGGTGTAGAAAAGTTGGGCAAAAAAATTGGGACCCCAACAAATTGGTGCTCTTGTTGAGAAATCAGCACAATGACCAATTGAGAGGTAGCATGATCATCCCAATAAATTAGTGCTATAGTTAAGGCATCAGCACAGACACCAGTTGAGAGGTAGTAGGATCATCCCAATAAATTAGTGCTATAGTTGAGACATCAGCACAGACACTAGTCAATTGCAAGGCATCACGGTTACCATGTCATCTAGGCAGCATTCACCTGCACCACAGGAACAGACTAGGGAAGATTTCTCAGTCACCAACCGCGAAGAATCCTTGCCTTGGAGAGGAACCAAAATGTGATCAATGACCAGGTAGGTGATATCAAACACCAACTATCATCTATCATTCATTCTCTTGAACAGTTAAAGAGAGACACACCCTGAGTGGCCGGAAAACAAGTCCAAACCGAGCCAGGCAGAAATAGCCACCTACCACAAATGTCTAGGAGGCTTCAATCCAAAATCACACAGCACCAATTGCATGAGGAAGATTCTGACCAGGAGCAGCTTCCCTCTCAAGAAAGGGGGAAAAGGCGCATAAGTTTGGGAAGCAGGAGGGAGACTTCACCAAACGAACACCTACCCCATGATTGCTATAATGAGCATAGTGACGATGAGGAAGTGATGGACAGAAGGCCCACATCATGGCAACCAAGAAGGGTGCGAAATCACCCTGAGGCAGAACCATGGCGCACCACAAGAAGGAAGGATTGGCACTATGACAGCCCAAGCCATTACACACGACCTAAGGTAAAAATCAAATTCCCTACCTTTGAGAAAGGGAGATCCAACCGAATGGATCTCCAAGGCTGAATTTTACTTTGAGAAACAAGGTATTGAGAGAGGTGAAAGGGTTGATTTTGCATCCTATCACCTATGTGGGAGAGCCAACCAATGGTGGCGTTGGCTTAAGGCCACCTATGGCCAAGAAGGGAAGAAGGATAGGCTGGACAAGGTTCACACAAGAGTTAGTGAACAGATTTGGCCGTCTAGCATGACAAACTATGAGGGACAGCTTGCCAAGATTAGGCAAGAGGGATCTCTAGAAAGCTACCTTGAAGAATTCGAGAGGTTGGCTGAATTGGTAGGACATTGGCCAGATAGTGCACTCATTGGCACTTTTCTAGACGGCCTTGTACCTTGGCTAAGCCGAGAAGTGAAGATGAGGGATCCAAACTCTCTCACTCAGTGCATTCGGTTAGCAAGACTCATCAACGATGGGAGAAGCATCACCCGCAGCACAACCAAGGTCATCAAACCCTTGGACAAATTAGGTAAGGCATCCTCATCAAGTAAGACAGTGCCCTCAAAAACAAAGGACCCTCTCAAACTATCCACCGAAGAAATCAACAGGAGAATAGAAAGAGGCCTATGTTTTAGGTGCAACGATAAGTGGCAAGTTGGCCACAAGTGCAAGAAAAGGGCTGTTCAACATCATTCAAGTGGCCAGTGATGAAGAACACGAGCAAAAGCAGCGGGGATGAACAAGAAATCTGCATGGACAGCGAGGAGGAAGCAGAGGCAGAACACTTCCCTGATCATGCGGAAGAAGGTGAAATCAACTTGCATGCAGTAGGGGCAACCACCAAGCCTACTGCCATGAGGTTGTTTGCAACCATTAACAGGAAAAATGTTTTGGTGTTGATAGATAGTGGAGCTACTCATAACTTCATCAACAACAAATTGGTCAAAACACTTCAGCTATTTCCAAAAAAGATTGCACCCTTTGAGGTAAGAGTGGCAAGCGGACAGAAGCTCAAGTGCATGCAAGTTATCAAGGCAGTAGCAATGCAGATTCAAGGAGTCAAGATAGAGGCAGAACTGCATGTGTTAGCCTAGGCAGCCTTGATGTGGTTTTAGGCAATGCTTGGCTTAAAAACCATAGGCAAGATAATGTTCGACTACAAATCCATGGCCATGCACTTCCAATGGAAAGGAAAGGACTGCATGTGGAAGGCATCCACCACCAATGCAGCGCATCATTGTGAGGTAAGTACCCTTGAACGACTATAGAAGCAACTGTCAAGGATCATTTTCCGATACCCAACAATTGATGATATGCTGGACGAGTTACATGGAGCAAAGCTGTTCACCAAGCTAGATCTCAAGGTCGGATATCATCAAATACGCATGAAAGAAGAGGACGTATAGAAGACAGCATTTTGGACTTATAGTGGACACTATGAGTACCTAGTCATGCCCTTCGAACTATGCAATGCACCCTCAACCTGTCAAACAGCCATGAACGACATCTTTAAGCCTTATTTGTACAGGTTTGTCTTAGTTTTCTTTGATGACATTTTGGTCTATTCCAGGAACCATGATGATCACATAGAACACTTAACAAAAGTGCTAAAAGTGTTAAGAAGAAATCGTTTCCTCATCAAGCCATCCAAGTGCACATTCATGCAAGAGGAGCTTGAATACCTCGGTCACATCATATCTGAAATGGAGTGAAGGTAGACCAATGAAAATAGGAGCCATGCAAACATGGCCAATTCCTAAGAATGTCATAGAACTTAGAGGATTTCTAGGTTTGACAGGCTATTATCGCCAATTTGTTCGCAAATAGGATGCCATAGCAAAACCACTAACAGACTTGCTGAAGAAGGATGGATTCCTATGGACAGAGAAGAGTGAAGACACATTCAAGTTGTTGAAGCAAGCTATGTGTGAGACCCCAATGTTAGCACTGCTCGACTTCAACCAAACCTTTGAGCTTCACACTAACGTATGTCAAGATGGAATAGGTGCTGTCCTCAGTCAAGACAGAAGACCTATTGCATACATGAGCAGAGTCTTAGGGCCCATGAAGAAGGAATGGTCAGTATACGCCAAGGAGATGTTTGCCATCATCCATGCAGTCAAGGTATGGAGACCTTACCTTCTTGGGAGGAAATTCCTGATCATTACAGATCAACAACCCTTGAGAAGCCTCATGGAGCAGAAAATTACCACCCCAGAGCAGCAAAAGTTCCTTGTCAAGTTACTAGGTTATGAGTATGAAATAATCTACAAGCCTAGCAAGGAAAACAAAGTGGCAGATGCATTGTCCAGAAGCAATGGAGGTCAAGCATTGTGGACAGCATGTGAGCCTAATGACGCATGCCTCACTGCCATTAGTGGAGCAGAGTGGAATGTATGGATAGAAATCAAGGAGGCAATAGAAATTGACCCTCAAAGCCAAGAGCTCACAGAGAAGATCAAGAATTTCGACCCTAAGGTTAGTAAATTCACCCTTAAAAAAGGATATATTTGGCACAACCAGCAGGTGTATGTACCAAACATACCAGGACTAAGAGGAAAGATCTTGAATCACTTCCACAACTCACGAGAAGGAGGACATTCAGGGATGGTTTCCTACATACATGCGAATCAAGCTATTCTTTTGGTTGGAAGGATTCAAGGAGAGAAAAAACAACAATTGTGACATTTGCCCATGGATAAAACCAAAAGATGGCAAGACCAAAGGGATTGCTACAACCTTTGCCATTACCCGTACAAGCTTGGAAACACTATAATGACATCCAGCAGCAGTTTTCAAACTTCCACCTTGAGGAGGATTGTTGAGAACCTAAGTATGCAGGAAAGGCAATGGGCAGAAAATGAGGACCTTAGGAGGCAAAGGGAGCATGTAGAGAATGCGCGCAAGGTGCCAGAGCAGCAACAGGCAAGCAAATGTGCACAACAAGCATGGCAACAGCAAGTGTGCAGCCCAGCAATGAAGCCTGGCCAGTATTTGACTTAATCCTAATCAATGAAGGACATTGCATGCCAACAGGAGTTCCAGCAGAAGAAGGAAAATCACATCAAGAAGAACTCCAGCAGCAGCAACACGTCCATGTCAAGAAGAGTTCCAGTAGGAGAAGGAGAGTGACGACGTGAAGAACTCCAGCAGCAGCAGGACGTCTTGGCAGGTTTACTTCAGCAAGGGGACCACGCCAAAGAGAAGTCTTGGAGAGGAAGGACACCACAGCAGAAGTCTAATCCAAGAAGGAAAGGGCAAGAAGAAGTCAGCAGCTGTAGGAGAGAAGATAAGATAAGGACAGAAGGACTTAGTCAAAGTAGGAAATCTTGTCTTAGTAGGAATTCAAGAAAGACCAAGAATCCTTGTAGGATTAGGAAACAATGGGATAAGGTCTATCTTGATAATGTTTTAGATAACTTTAGAAAAGCTTGTTGACTTAGGAAAACATATCCTAAGTGGATAAGGAACCTAAGTACTAGTTAGATTAGGATAAGGCTGTCTTAGGACTATAAATACAGCCCATTATTTGTGAGGAGAGAAGAAGCTCCGAATTTTGTTATTTCTCATTCAATAATCAAGAATCAAGGTTAGCATTCTTGCTCACATTCTTGTTTATATTTTCAGTTATCTTTTAAGAGTTGTCTTGAGATAACTTGGGCTTAAGACAAGGTTAAGAGTTGTCTTCCTTGCTTAAGAGCTTAGGTTGAAGTTAAGAGTTGTCTTCTTCAACCAAGGCAAGTTGTGATAGGTTTAAGAGTTGTCTTGCCTATCCAACATATCCTTATATATATTAGTTAACCCGAAGGACAGCTTAGGGGATGTAAATATAAGAAAAGAACTCAAGAATCAAATGGGACAGCAAGTTAGGAAGGATTCCAGTAGGCGTGCTGACCCCTAAGGTGTAGAAAAGTTGGGGAAAAAATCAAGACCCCAACAATTCAACTGTGCACAGGACGAACTTCCAGAAGTGACCAGAGCATCCCAGCAGGAGTGGCAGCGGTCTCAAGCGTATTCAGCAGTAAGCAGGATGAACTTCCGAGAGTGACCGAAACATCCTGATATGCCTCAAGGATCTTCAATGGTGAATCAAGATCTAATGGGTATATTTTTTTAGGGTTTTATGGATGGAAAAAGGTGCTGGTATATAGTATAGTTGTTGGGTGGATGAAAATTCGTAATTGGAGTAAGTTACTGGGTCTGTAGGGTGTTTTAAGAAAGCGGAAGGGTTATGTACGAATTTTGAAGTAGGAATGTGATAGGGATAGCCTATAAAAAATTTAATAGGAGAAAACTAGTTAATCAAGTTTGATAAGATCAAATCGCCACAAACAAGATTACTAGGTTGATTCGCCACACTCTAAGATAGAAAGAAGGAAGAGTGATAAGAATCGATAGATAATTCGCCACTAAACAAGGAATTTGTTTAGATAAGAATTTGGATGCAACGAAGCAAAATTCCGCTTATTTCTCAAAACTGTTTAATTACAAGCACTAATGTCGTATTTATAGTAATGACAACCTTTCCATGTCTAACTTATACTAAAACGCCTAATTCATCTATGATAAGGATTCCTAAGTAAATAAGGACTACTAAGTCATCTAGATTTCTATGAAGATAAGCCTAATATATCGGGTTCCTAATCCTATGTAAAACCCTACTTGATCTCAAACTCCTTGCCTAGTGATATTTTCTGCTGCTGCTGGAATTCTTCTTGGCATGGATATCCTTTGTTAATGAGGATTAATCTTTCTTGGATGGCAGTAACTTCATTTTCATGATTGAGCACATCACATCCCCATGGGTGCAGAAGAGTCTACAGGCACATTTGGCAGTGTGCAGGACGAGCTTCTAGGAGTGACCATAACATCACAATGGGTGCAGAAGAGTCTACAGGCGCATTCAGCAGTGCGCGGGAATGAACTTCCAGAATGACTGGAACATCCCTGCTGGCACGACGGCAGCTTTGTACACATTTGGCAGTGCACAGGACAAACTTCGAGGAGCGACCAGAATATCCTCACGGACGCAGCTGTGGCGTAGGGTGTGTTCAGCAGTGCGCAGGGGGGAACTTCTAGGAGAGATGGAAACATCCCCACGGGCATGGCAGAGGCTTCGGGTGTGTTTGGCAGTGCACAGAATGAACTTCCAGGAGTGACCGAAACATCCCTGTGGGCGCAGCTGCAACGATGGGCGTGTTTGCCAGTCTGCAGGACGAACTTCTGGGAATGACCAGAAAATCACCGTGGGCTCGACGGATGCATCGGATGCGTTCGACAGTCCAACGGACGAGCTTCCGAGAGTGACCAGAACATCTCCACGGGCATGGCAGAGGCGTCAGGTGCATTCGACTGTGAACGGGATGAACTTCTGGAAGCGACCAGAGTGTTCTAGTGGGCGTGGCAGTGGTGTTGGGTGCATTCAGCAGTGCGCAGGGCGAACTTCTGGGAACGACCAGAAAATCCCTGCCGGTGCAGCAGAGTCTTTGGTCACGTTTGGCAGTGCATGGGACAAACTTCCAGGAGTGAGCAGAACATCCCCATGGGCATGGCAGAGTCTTCGGGTGCATTCAATAATGTGCGGGTTGAACTTTTGGAATGACTTGAACATCCCTGCTGGCACGACAGCGGCTTTGTATATGTTGAGCAGTGCATGGTATGAACTTTGAGGGCCAACTGGAACATTCTTTAGGGCACAGAAGTCATTTTGGGCACTTTGGGTAGTGATGAAGTTCCAGGAGTGACCGGAACATCCCCGTAGGCAAGGTAGAGGCATCAGGCACTTTCAGCAGTGCATTGAACGAACTTCGGGGGGCGATCGGAACATCACAACAGGTGCAAGAGCCTCATCAAACATGTTTGGCAGTGCACAAGACAAACTTCTTGGAGTGACCAAAACATCCCCACAGGCACAGCAGAGCCTTCGGGCATGTTTGACAGTGTTCAGGCGAACTTCGTGGAGCAAAAGAAACATCACTGCAGGCGTGGCAGAGGCATTGTGCGCAATCTGCACTGTGCAGGATGAACTTTCGGGAGCTACCGGAGCATCCCTGTAGGCATGGCAGAAGCTTCCAGCATGTTGAATAGTGTGTAGGACGAGCTTCTAGGAGCGACCGGAGCATCCCTGCAGTGTGGCAGCAGCATTGGGCGTGTTTGGCAGCAGGTGGGACAAACTTTCAGGAGCGACCAGAAAACCCCTGCAGTCTTAGCAGAGGTGTTGGGCGTGTTTGCCAGTGCACAGGATATACTTCCAGCAGTGATCTGAACATCCCCATGGGCATGTCTGCAGTGTCAGACATGCTAGGTAGTGCACGGGACGGACTTCTGGCTGCAACCAAAACATCTCTACGGGTGTGGCAAAGGCTTCAGACGTGTTTGGCAGTGCATGGGACAAGCTTCCAGGAGCCACCAAAATATCTCCGCGGGCACGGCAGAGGCCTTGGATGTGTTCTGCAGTGCTCGGGACGAGCATCTGGGAGCAACCAAAACATCCCTACAGGCATGGCAGAGGCGTTAGGCACATGACAAACTTATGAGAGTGACCAGAACATCCCCATGGGCACAGCAGCAGCATCGGGCACACTCGTCAGTGTGCAGGACAAACTTTCAGGAGCGACTGAAAAATCCCATCAGGCTCAGCAGAGGCATCGGATGTGCTCAGCAGTGCATGGGACAAACATCCGGGAGCAACTGGAACGTCCCCATAGGCGTAACATTGGTGTTGGGCATGCTCGGTAGTCTATAGGACAAAGTTCTAGGGGCAACTGGAACATTTCTGCGGGCATGGTAGAGTCTTCAGGCGCATTGGGCAGTGCACGAGATGAACTTCTGGGGCCGACTGGAACATCCCATCAGGCATGGCAGAGGCTTCCAGCGCGTTCGGCAGTGTGTGGGACAAACTTTTGGCAGTGTCCAAAAACTCTCTGCAGGTACGACAGCGGCGTTAGATGTGCTCAACAGTGCATGGGACAAACTTTTGAGGGTGACTGAAACATCCCTGTGGTCACAGTAGAGGCTTCAGGCGCATCGGGTAGTATGCAAGACAAACTTCTGGGGTCAACCAGAACATCCGCTCGGGCATGGCAGAGGCATCGGGCACTTTTGGCAGTACGTGGGAAGAACTTCTGGTAGTGAGTGGGAAGAATTTCTGTGAGTGACTGAAACATCCCCATGGGCACGGCAGAGTCATCGGACGCGTTCGGCAGTGCTGGGGACGAACTTTAGGGAGTGATCGGAGCATCCATGTTGGGCACAACAGCAGTGCCGAGTGCGGCAACGGCATCGAGCGTGCTAGCGGTGGGCAGGATAAACTTACGGGAACAGCCAGAACATCCCCATTGGCACAGCAGTGGCTTTAGGAGCGTTGGGCAGTGCGCGTGATGAACTTCTGGGAGTGATCGGAAAATCCCCGTGGGCACAGCAGAGGAGTTGGGCACGCCCAGCACTGTACAGTACAAACTTTCAGGAGTGACCGGAACATCCCTGTGGGCTTGGCAGCGGCCTTGGACACGTTCAGCAGTGCACAAGATGAACTTGCATGAGCAATCGGAACATCTCCGCGGGTGCAGCAAGGTCATTGGGCACGTTGAAACCGAGCACCAGACAAACTTTCAGGAAGCAAACGGAATGTCCCCGCGGGCATGCAGAGGCATTGAACGCATTTGGCAGTACTCGGGTTGAACATTCAGGAGCAACCGGAACATCCCCGCAGGCGCAGCAGCGGCGTCGAGCACGCTCGGCAGTGTGCAGTATAAACTTATGCGAACAACCAAAACATCCCCGCTGGTGTGGTAAAGGCTTCAGGATCATTGGGCAGTGCATGTGATGAACTTTCAGGAGCGATCAGAAAATCCCCACTGGCATGGCAGAGGAGTCTGGCACATTTGACACTGTACAGAATGAACTTCCAGGAGCGACCAGAACATCCCCGCAGGCTTGGCAGCGGCGTTGTATGCGTTCAGCAGTGCGCGGGATTAACTTGTAGGAGAGACCAAAACATCTCCGCGGGCACGGCAGGGTTGTCGAGCACATTCAGCCGAGCACCGGATGAACTTTTGGGAGTGAGCAGAACATCCCCGCGGGCATGGTAGAGGCGTCGGATACGTTTGGCAGTGCTCAGGTTGAACTTCCAGGGAGTGACCGGAACAACCCCGCGGTTGCAGTAGAGGCTTTGGGTGCTTTTTGCAGTGCCTGGGACAAACTTGCAGGAGCTACCTGAACACAACATGGGCGCAGCAGCGGTGTCGGACACGTTTGGCATTGCGTGGGATAAACTTCCGAGAGTCACCAGAACATCCCTGCGGCAGCAGCAGAGGTGTCAAACATGTTCGGCAGTGTATGGGACGAACTTCCTGGAGCAGCCAAAACATCCCCGCGGGCTTGGCAGTGGCTTCAGGGCATATTGGGCAGTGCACGGGAAAAACTTCTGGGAGCGACCAGAACATCCCCTCGGGCGCAGCAGAGCCATTGGACGTGTTTGGCAGTGCACGGGACGAACTTGTGAGAGCAACCAGAACAATGCCATGGGTGCAGCTGCATCAGAGTACTCATTTGGCAGTGCACGGACCAAACTTCCAGGAACAACTGAAACATCCCCGCTGGCACGGCAGAGGCTTTGTCCGCGTTCTGCAGTGCGCGAGACTAACTTCTGGGACTGACTGGAACATCCCCACGGGCACGGCATCAGCTTTAGGCATGTTCGGCAGTGTGCAGGAAGATCTTTCAGAGGCAACCAGAATGTCCCTACAGGTGCAGTAGACGCATTGGGTGCATTTAGCAGTGCATAGTACGAACTTCCAGGAGCAACCAGAACATCTCTGCGGGCGCGATAGAGGCGTCAGGTGAGTTTGGCTGTGCTCATGAAAACAGTATCTCTATCGGACAGCATTGTCCATGGTATGCCATGAAGTCTTACCACATTTTTTATTAACTCTTGTCCTACTTCTCTTGCCATGTATGGTTGCTTGAGTGGCACTCTTACTGAGTCTGTCTACTACGGTGGCAGAGGCATTAGGCACGTTTGGCAGTGTGCAGGACGAGCTTCCAAGAGCGACCGGATCATCCCTGCGAGAGCGGCAGAGCCATCAGTCATGTTTGACAGTGAACGGGACGAACTTCCTTGTGCAACCGGAACATGCCCATGGGCGCGGCAGAGGCTTTGAGCACATTGGGTAGTGCACTGGATGAACTTCCGAGAGTGACCAAAAGTCCCTGTGGGATCCACAGATGTGCTAGAAGTGATTTGCGATGCTTGGGATGAACTGCCGGGAGCAACCATAGCAGCCCTTCAGGTGTGTTTGGCAGTGAACGGGATGAACTTCCAGGTGCAACCTGAACACCTTCACGGGCATGAAAGCGGCATCGGGTGCATTGGGCACTGCATGGGGACAAACTTTTGGGATCGACCAGAACATTCCTGCAGGCACAGTAGAGGCTTCAGGCACATTGGGCAGTGTGTGGGATGAACTTTTGAGAGTGACTGGAATATCTCTGCAGGCATGGCAGAGGCATTGGGCACATTCAGCAGTGTGCAGATGAACTTTGGGGAGCAACCAGAACATCCCCGCGAGCATGGCAGTGGCACCTGGCACATTTGGCAGTGTGCGAGATGAACTTCTGGGAGCAACCAGAGCATCCCCACGGGCACAGCAGCTGCGTCGTGTGCATTCGGCAGTGCATGGGATGAACTTCCAAGAGCGACTGTGACATCACCACGGGCACTGCCGTCGCACAGTGCGTGTTTCGGCCGTGTATGGAAACTTTCAGGAATGACAGAAACATCCCTGTGGGCATAAAAGTGGCATCGAGCACATTCTGCAGTGTGTGGGATGAACTTTGGGGAGTGACCTGAACAATCCGGGCACAAACAGTGGCACCGGATGCATTCGCAGTGCCTGAGACGAACTTCAGGGAGCCACCGGAACATCCCTCTGGGCACGGCAATGGCATTGACCGCATTCTGCAGTGCACAGGATGAACTTCCAAGACGTGACAGGAACATCACGGTGGGTGCAGCAGCGCACCATGTTCATTTGGCAATGAATGTGATGAACTTCCAGGAGTGACCAAAACATCCCCCGTAGGCACAGCAGAGACATTGGGTGTGTTCGGCAGTGCATGGGACGAACTTCGGGGAGCGAATGGAACATCCCCATGGGCATGGCAGCAGCATTTGGCATGTTTGGCAGTTCGCAAGATGAACTTCCGGGAGCAACCAGAGCATCCCCACCGGCACTGCTGCAGTGTCGTGCGCGTTCGGCAGTGTGCTGGATGAACTTCTGGGAGTGACAGAGCTTCCCTATGGCTGAAGCTGTGGCATTGTACACATCTGCCAATGCACATGATGAACTCCCAGGAGTGACCAGAACATCCCTGCAGGCGCGGCAAAGGTGTTGGGTGTGTTTGGCAGAGCTTTAGACAAACTTCGGGTGAGGAACCAGAAAAACCTTGCCATGCGGCAGCAGTATTGGGCACATTCGGCAGTGCACGGGACAAACATTTGAGAGCTACCACAACATCCTCACAGGCGTGGCTGCGGCAGCTGGCCCATTTGGCCGTGCATGGGGCGAACCTCCAGGAACAACTGTAACATCCCTGCGACCGTGGAAGCGGAGTTGAGCGCATTGTATGCAAGACAAACTTCGGCAAGCGACCTGAACTATCCCTGAGGCATAGCAGTGGTGCCAGACACATTAGGCAGTGCACAGGACAAACTTTTAAGAGTGACCCAAACATCCATGTGGGCATGGCAACAGCGTCGGACACGTTGGTGTTGAGGACCTTAGGAGGCAAAGGGAGCATGAGTGAATACAAGAGAGGCACCAAGCAGCAAGAGAGGCAGCAATGGGCCAGAATGTGCGCGCAACAAGCTTGCACGCAGCAGGCAGTGAAGCACAGCCATGTTCTGACTTTGTCCTTATTGACTGTAGACATCTAAGCCGAGAAGGACTTGAGCATTGGCAGGATATGCACACTGCAATCCAAGCAGAAGAAGGAAATGAACGGCATGAAGAACTCCAGCAGCAGCAGGACGTCACAAGATAAAATAAGGACAGAAAGGTTTAGTCAAAATAGGATTAGTCAATCAAGAAAGATTAAGAATCCTAGTAGAATTAGAAAACATTTGGATAAGGTCTATCTTGATAAAGTTTTAGTTGTCTTAAAAAACTTTGTTAACTTAGGAAAACATATCCTAAGTGGATAAGGAACTTAAGAACTAGTTGAAATAGGATAAGGATGTCTAATACTATAAATACAGCCCATTATTTGTGAGCAGGAGATATGCTCCGAATTTGTATATTTTCATTCATTAATCAAGAATCAAGGTTAGAATTCTTGCTTTTATTCTTGTTTATATTTTGGTTATCTTTTAAGAGTTGTCTTGAGATAACTTGGGCTTAAGACAAGGTGAAGAGTTGTCTTCCTTGCTTAAGAGCTTAGGTTGAAGTCAAGAGTTGTCTTCTTCAACCAAGGCAAGTTGTGATAGGTTTAAGAGTTGTCTTCCTATCCAACATATCTTTAATACAATAGTTAATCCTAAAGGAAAACTTAGAGGACATAAATCTAAAGAAAGAACTCAAGAATCAAATGGGACAGCAAGTTAGGAGAGGTTTTAGAAGTTGTGCTGACCCTTAAGGTGTAGAAAAGTCAGGACAAGAAATCGGGACCCCAACAGCTCGGCAGTGCACTGGACGAACTTCTGGGAGCAACTGGAACATCCCCGCAGACACGGCAGATGCTTCAAGCACGTTGGGCAGTGTGCGGGATGAACTTTGGGGAGCGACTGGAACAACTCTATGGTCGCGGCAGCAGCATTGGGCACATTTGGAAGCGCTCGGGATGAACTTCCAGTAGTGTCTGGTACATCCCTGCAGGCAAGGCAGCCCGTGGGGATGTTCTGAATGCTCCTGGAAGTTCCACCTCTATATTGATTCTTGATTAATGAATGAAAAGAATACAAATTCAGAGCATATCTCCCTGCTCACAAATATTGGGCTGTATTTATAGTATTAGACAGCCTTATCCTAATTCAACTAGTACTTAAGTTCCTTATCCACTTAGGATATGTTTTCCTAAGTCAACAAGGTTTTCTAAGAGAACTAAAACCTTATCAAGATAGACCTTATCTAAATGTTTCCAAATTCTACTAGGATTCTTGGTCTTTCTTGATTGACTAATCCTACTTTGACTAAGCCTTTCTTTCCTTATCTTATATTATCTCTTATAGCTGCTGACCTTCATCTTGCTGTTTCCTTCTAGGATTAGGACTTCCATATGTCATGTCTTTCTATTCCAAGACTTCTTTTTGATGTGGACATCTTGTTGAAGCTCAACCTCTCTTGACATCTGATGCTGCTGGAGTTCTTCATGCCACATACTTCCTTCTCTCTACTTGAATTGCACCATGTGTATCCTGCCAATGCTAGAGTCTTTCTTGGGCTTGGATGTCTGTGGTCAATTAGGACAGAGTCAAAACCTGGCTATGCTTCACTACATGCTGCGTGCAAGCTTGTTGCATGCACTTTTTGGCCTGTAGCTGCCTCTCTTGCTGCTTGGTGCTTCTCTCACATTCGCTCATGCTCCCTTTGCCTCCTAAGGTCCTCAACAGCTTGTTAGTGTGCAGGACAAACTTGCGTGAGTGACATGAAGATCCCTGCAGGTGCTGCAGCAGCATTGCCCATGTTTAGCAGTGCATGGATGAACTTCTGGGAGCAACCAGCACATTGTCGCAGGCGCGGTAGAGGCTTCAAATGCAGTTGGCAGTGTGCAGGACGAACTTCTGAGAGTGACCAGAATATTACTGCAGGTGCCGCAGAGGCATTGGACGCATTTGGTAGTGCTCAAGATGAACTTTAGGGAGCGACTGGTACATCCCAGCGCGCATGGCAAAGGCATCGGTTGCTTTCAGCAGTGCTCAGGATGAACTTTTGGGAGCAACCAGAAAATCCATGTGGGCTCGGTAGAGGCATCTGATGCATTTAGCAGTACTCGGGACAAATTTTTGGCAGCAACCAGAGCACCTGTGAAGGCATAGCAGCAGCATCAAATACATTCAGCAGAGTGCAGGACAAACTTCCAGTAGAGGCTCGGGCGCTTTAGGAATTGTGAGGAATGAACTTCCAGTAGCAACTGAAACATCCCAGTGGGCACGGCATAGGCTTCGGGCATGTTTGGCAGTGCACTGGATGAACTTCCGGAAGTGACCAGAACATCCCCTCGGGCATGGCAGAGGCATCAGGTGCATTTGTATTGGGGTCCCGATTTTTTCCCCAACTTTTCTACACCTTAGGGGTCAGCACGCCTACTGGAATCCTTCCTAACTTGCTGTCCCGTTTGATTCTTGAGTTCTTTTCTTATTTTATATCCCCTAAGCTGTCCTTTGGGTTAACTAATATATATAAAGATATGTTGGATAGGCAAGACAACTCTTAAACCTATCACAACTTGCCTTGGTTGAAGAAGACAACTCTTAACTTCAACCTTAGCTCTTAAGCAAGGAAGACAACTCTTAACCTTAACTTAAGCCCAAGTTATCTCAAGACAACTCTTAAAAGATAACCAAAAATATAAACAAGAATGTGAGCAAGAATGCTTACCTTTGATTCTTGATTAATGAATGAGAAAATAACAAAATTCGTTGCTTATGAGCTCCTCACAAATAATGGGCTGTATTTATAGTCCTAAGACAGCCTTATCCTAATTTAACTAGTACTTAGGTTCCTTATCCACTTAGGGATATGTTTTCCTAAGTCAACAAGCTTTTCTAAGTCAAACTAAAACATTATCAAGATAGACCTTATCCAAATGTTTCCTAATTCTACTAGGATTCTTAGTCTTTCTTGAATTTCTACCTAGACTAGAATTCCTACCTTATCTTGTATTTTACAGCAGCTGCACTTCCTCTTGCCTAATCCTTGTAGGACTAGGACTCTGAATGCATATCCTTCTGCCCTTAGAATTCTTCTTGTCACGACTATCCTATTGCTACTAGAACTCATCATGAGTGTCCTACTGCTGATAGAACTCTTCTTGGCATGGATGTTCTGCTGCTGCTAGAACTCTGCTTGGCATAAATGTCTTACTGCTGTTAGAGTTCTTCTTGATGCAAATATCCTTCTTCTGTTGGAACTCTTGTTGGCATGAATGTCCTTCATTGATTAGGAATGCCCAGGCCTCACTGCCGGGCTGCACACTTGCTGTTGCCAGGTTTGTTGTGCACATTTTCTGGCCCATGCTCTCCTTTGCTACCCCATTTTCTACCCATTGCCTTTCCTCCATACTTAGGTTCTCAACAATTTGGCAGTGCACATGACAAACTTCTGGGAGCAACCGGAACATCACCGCAGGCACTTTAGCTGTGTCAGCTCCGTTCGGCAGTATGAGGGACTAACTTTTGGGAGCGACAGAAAAATCCAAGCAGGTGTGGCAGAGGCGTTGGGCCCATTCAGCCATGCATGGGATGAACTTTTGGGAGCAATCGATACATCCTAGCAGGCACAGCAGCGGCATCGGATACGTTCGGCAGTGCACAGGATGAACTTCTAGGAGTGACCAAAACACATCCCTGCGGGCACTGCAGTGGTGTCAGGTGCATTTGGCAGTACGAGGGATGAACTTTAGGGAGTGACTGGAAAATACAAGTGGGCATGGCAGAGGCATCAGGTACGTTTGGCAGTGCATGGGATAAACTTTCGTGAACGATCAAAATATTCCAGCAGGCTCAGCAATGATATCGGACACATTTGGCAGTGTGCTTGAGAAACTTGATGGAGTGACTGCAACATCCCTGTGGGTGTGGCAGAGGCTTCAGGCGCATTGGCCAGTGTATAGGATGAACTTCCAGGAGTGACGGGAACATCCCCATGGGGGTGGCAAAGGCTTTGAGTGCGTTATGCAGTTTGCAGGATGAACTTCTGGGAGCAACTGGAACATCCCTACGGGTGCTACAGAGGCATCGGGCATGTTCGATGGTGTGCAGAACAAACTTCCGAGAGCAACCGGAACATCCCTGCAAGTGCAGCAACGGCGTCAGACACATTCAGCAGTGCACATGTCAAACTTCCTGAAGCGACCAAAACATTCCCCATGGCACGGCAGAGGCTTCACGCACATTGGGCAGTGCATAGGATGAACTTCTAGGAGCAACTGGAAAATCTCTGCCAGCTTAGTAGAGGCGTCGGACACATTCGGCAGTGCATAGGATGAACTTCTAGGAGCAACTGGAAAATCTCTGCCAGCTTGGTAGAGGCGTCGGACACATTCGGCAGTGCACGGGACAAACTTCCTAGAGTGACTGAATTATTCCCGTGGGCGCGGCAGAGGATTTGGGTGCATTTGGCAGTTCACAGGAGGAACTCCCAGGAGTGATTGGAACATCCCTGCAGGCATGGTAGAGGTGACAGGCGTGTTCAGCAGTGTGCAGTATGAACTTTTGGGGGCAACCCATCGGGCACATTTGGCAGTGCTTGGGACAAACTTTGGGGAGCGACTGGAACATTACCGTGGGCAAGGTAGAGGCATCAGGCATGTTCAACAGTGCACGGGACGAACTTTGGGGAGCAATTAGAACATCCCTGTGGGCGCGGCAGAGGCTTTAAGCATGTTTGGCAGTGCATGGGATGAACTTCGAGGAGCAACCGAACATCCCTGCGGGCACAGCAAACGTGTTGGATGCATTTGGCAGTGCTCGGGATGAACTTTCAGAAGTGAACAGAAAAGTCCTGCAGGCACAGTACCAATGTCGGATGCCTTCGGCAGTGCATGGGACAAATATCTGGGAGCGCCAGAAACATTCTTGCTGCTGCCATAGCGGCATCGGGTGCATTCGGCAGTGCACAGAATAAACTTCTGGGGATGACTGAAAAATCCCCACAGGCTTGGCAGCGGGATTGGCTGCGTTCAGCAGTGCTCGGGATGAACTTTCAAAAGCGATCGGAAAAGTCCTGCAGGCACAGTACCGATGTCGGACGCCTTCAGCAGTGCACCGGACAAATTTCTGGGAGCGTCAAAAACATTCTTGCTGGCGCCATAGCGGCATCAGGCGTATTCGGCAGTGCACAAGATGAGCTTCTGGGGTTAACTTAAAAATCCCCACAGGCTTGGCAGCGACCGAAAAATCCCCGTAGGCTTGGCAGAGGTGTCGGGCATGTTCAGCAGTGCATGGAACAAACTTCAGGCAGCAAGCGGCACATCACCGCAGGTCTGGCAGCAGCGTCGGGCATGTTCGGCAGTGCGTGGGACAGACTTTTAGGACTGACCAGGAATCCCTTTGGGCGCGGCATAGGCGTCGGGCGCATTCGGCCGTGCGCGGGATGAACTTCTGGGAGCGTGATGTGCTCAATCATGGAAATGAAGTTGCTGCCATCCAAGAAAGATTAATCCTCATTGACAAATGGACATCCATGCCAAGGAGAATTCTAGCAGCAACAGGAAATGTCACTAGGCAAGGAGTTTGAGATCAAGTAGGGTTTTACAAGTAAGATTTTAAGTAGGATTAGGAACCCAATATACTAGGCTTATCCTCATAGAAATCTAGATGACTTAGTAGTCCTTATTTACTTAAGAATCCTTATCATAGATGAATTAGGCATTTTAGTATAAGTTAGACATGGAAAGACTGTCATCACTATAAATACAACATTATTGCTTGTAATTAAACAGTTTTGATGAATAAGCGAAATTTTGCTTAGTTGCATCCAAATTCTTATCTAAACAAATTCTTTTGTTTAGTGGCGAATTATCTATCGATTCTTATCACTCTTCCTTCTTTCTATCTTAGAGTGTGGCGAATCAACCTAGTAATCTTGTTTGTGGCGATTTGATCTTATCAAACTTGATTAACTAGTTTTAATTTCTTTATTTTGATTCTTGATATTGATTGAAATTCATTTTTTCTCTTCTTAAACTTTTCATAAGCTATCCCTATCACATTCCCACTTCAAATTCGTACATAACCCTTCAACTTCCTTAAAACACCTCTACAGACCTAATAACTTACTCCAATTACGAATTTTCATCCACCCAACAACTATACCATATCCCAGCACCTCTTTCCATCCACAAAACCTTAAAAAAAATTATACTCATTAGATCTTGATTCACCATTGAAGATCCTTGAGGCATATCAGAGCGTCTGAAACATCTTGTGGGCGTGGCCGCATTCAGCAGTGCATGTGGAATCTTCTGGAAGCAACTGGCACATTACCTCGTGCTCATCTAGTGCTTCAAGCACGTTGGGCCATGCACGAGACAAATTTTCTAGAGGGACCTGAACATTCCTGCAGCACGGCAGAGGTGTTGGGCGTGTTTAGCAGTGCACAAAATGAACTTCCGGGAGCAACCGGAACATCCCTACAGTTGCAGCAGTGGCTTCGGGCGCATTTGGTAGTGCATGGAGCGAATTTCCGTGACTGACCAGAACATCTCCATAGGTGTGGCAGAGGCTTTGTGTGTGTTGGGCAGTGCATGGGATGAACTTGCTGGAGTGATAGGAACATCCCTGCTGGTGCGGTAGAGGCGTTAAGCGCATTTGTGTTGAGGACCTTGGGAGGCAAAGGCAGCGTGAGTTAATGTGCGCAAGGCGCCAAGAGCAAGAGAGGCAGAAACAGGCCAGAATGTGGATGCAACAAGCATGCACACGGCAAGCAGTAAGGCAAGGCCAGGTTCTAACTCTATCCTAACTGACTGCAAAAATCTAAGCCAAGAAGAACACCAGCATTGGCAGGACATGCATGAAGCAATCTGAGCAGGAGAAAGACATAGACGGCACAAAGAACTCCAGCAGTAATAGGATGTCATGTCAGGTTTGACTTCAACAAGATGTTCATGTCAAGGAGAAGTCTTGGAATGGAAGGACACGCCACAAGGAAGTCCTAATCCTAGAAGGAAACAGCAAGATGAAGTCAGTAGCTGTAGGAGAGAAGATAAGGACAGAAAGATTTAGTCTAAGTAGGAATTCAAGAAAGACCAAGAATCCTAGTAGGATTAGGAAACATTAGGATAAGGTCTATCTTGATAATATTTTAGTTGACTTAGAAAACCTTGTTGACTTAGGAAAACATATCCTAAGTGGATAAGGAAACCTAAGTACTAGTTGAATTAGGATAAGGCTGTCTAAATACTATAAATACAGCCCATTATTTGTGAGCAGAAACATATGCTACCAATTCTGTATATTTCTCATTCATTAATCAAGAATCAAGGTTAGCATTCTTGCTTTCATTCTTGTTTATATTTCAGTTATCTTTTAAGAGTTGTCTTGAGATAACTTGGACTTCAGTCAGGGTGAAGAGTTTCTTCCTTGCTTAAGAGCTTAGGTTGAAGTTAAAGAGTTGTCTTCTTCAACCAAGGCAAGTTATGATAGGTTTAAGAGTTGTCTTGCCTATCCCCTAAAGTGTAGAAAAGTTGGGAAAAAAATTAGGACCCCGACAGTTGGGCAGTGTGCGGGAAAAACTCTCAGGAGCGACGAGAAAATCCCCGGGAGCTCTGAATAGGTGTCGGGCACATTCAGCAGCGCCTCTGAGAGAAATGGGAACATCCCCGCAGGCGTGGCAGAGGCATAAGGTGTGTTCAGCAGTGCTTGGGACAAACATCTAGGAGCAACCCAAACATCTCCACGGTCGCGGCAGCGGCATCGGACGTGTTGGGCACTGCATGGGATGAAGTTCTGGGTGCGATCGGAACATCCGCATAGCTATGGCAGAGGCTTCGAGTGCATTGGGCAGTGCATTGGACAAAATTCTGGGAACAAGCATCGGCTGCGTTCGGTAGTGCGCAGGATGATCTTTTGAGAGCGACCGAAACATCCCCACTGGCACGGTGGCGGCATCAGACAAGTTTGGAAGTGCACGGCACAGACTCTGGGTGTAACCGTAACATCCCTGTGGCCGCTGCAGAGGCATCAGGCGTGTTTGGAAGTATGCGAGATGAACTTCCGTGAGTGGTTGGAACATCCCCACAGGTGCAACAGAGGTGTCTGGTGTGTTCAGCAGTTCGTGGGGGTGCAGCAGTGGCATTGGACATGTTTGGCAGTGCGCAGAACGAATTTCTACGAGCAACAGGAACATCCCCACAGGTGCAGCAGAAGCTTCGGGCACATTGGGCAGTGCATGGGACAAACTTCTGGGGCCAACTTGAACATCCCCATGGGCATAGAAGAGGCATTGGGTGCGTTTGGCAGTGCACAGGATGAACTTTTGGGAGCGACCGGAACATCCGAGCAGGCATGGCAAAGGTGTCAGGTGCGCTCAACAGTGTACAGGACAAACTTCGGGGAGTGATTGGAACATCACCAGGGGTGTGGCAGAAGCATTGGGTGCATTTGGCAGTGCACGGGATTAGCTTCTAGGAGTGACCAGAACATCACTGGGGGCAAGGCAGCAGTGTCGAACACGTTCGGCAGTGCTTAGGAGGAACTTCCGGGAGTGGCCGGAAAAACCCCACGGGTGCAACTGAGGTTTTGGGTGCATTCGTCAATGTGCGGACGAACTTCCGGGAGCGATCGGAACATACCCATGACAGATTTAGTCAAAGTAGGAATTCTAGTCTAGGTTGAAAATCAAGAAAGACCAAGAATCCTAATAGAATTAGGAAACATTTGGATAAGGTCTATATTGATAAAGTTTTAGCTGTCTTAGAAAACCTTGTTGACTTAGGAAAACATATCCTAAGTGGATAAGGAACCTAAGTACTAGTTGAATTAGGATAAGGCTGTCTAAATACTATAAATACAGCCCATTATTTGTGATGAGGGGATATGCTCTGAATTTTGTATTCTTTTCATTCATTAATCAAGAATCAAGGTTAGCATTCTTGCTTTTGCTCTTGTTTATATTTCGGTTATCTTTTAAGAGTTGTCTTGAGATAACTTGGGCTTAAGACAAGGATAAGAGTTGTCTTCCTTGCTTAAGAGCTTAGGTTGAAGTTAAGAGTTGTCTTCTTCAATCAAGGCAAGTTGTGATAGGTTTAGGAGTTGTCTTGCCTATCCAACATATTCTTTATATATTAGTTAATCCCAAAGGACAGCTTATGGGACATAAATCTAAGAAAAGAACTCAAGAATCAAAGGGGACAGCAAGTTAGGAAGGTTTTTAGTAGGCTTGTTGATCCCTAAGGTGTAGCAAAGTTGGGGAAAAAATCGAGACCCCAACAAATTGGTGTTTTAGCTGAGAGATCAGAACATTCAACATCAAATTGAAGAGGCAGAACATCACCATGTCATTTAGAGCAGCATTCACCCTCACCACAATAGCGAACTAACAAGGACTTTGGAAGAATCCTAGCCTTGGAGAGGGAACAACGCACCATACATGACCAGGTAGGTGATATCAAACACCAACTATCATCTATCATTCATTCTATTGAAAAATTGAAGAGAGATACACCCCGAGTGGTCGGGAAAGAAGTCCAAACCGAGCAGGCCAGAAATAGCCACCTACCACAAACATCTAGGAGGCTTCAATTAGAAATCACACGGCACCAAGTGCATGAGGAAGATTCTAACCAAGACCAGCTTCCCTCTCAAGAAAGGGGGAAAAGGTGCATGAGTTTGGTAAGCAGGACAAAGACTTCACTAAATGAACACCCACCCCATGATTGCTATAATGAGCAAGGTGACAACGAGGAAGTGATGGACAAAAGGCCCATATCATGGCAACCAAGAAGGGACAGAATCACCCTGAGGCAGAACCATGGTGCACCACAAGAAGGGAGAATTGGCACTATCACAGCCCAAGCCATTACACCCAACCAAAGGTAAAAATCGAATTCCCTACCTTTGAGAAAGGAGATCCAACCGAATGGATCTCCAAAGCTGAATTCTACTTTGAAAAACAAGGTGTAGAGAGGGGTGAAAGGGTTGATTTTGCATCCTATCACCTATGTGGGAGGGCCAATCAATGGTGGTGTTGGCTTAAGGCCACCTACGGCAGAGAAGGTAGAAGGATTGGCTGGACAAGGTTCACACAAGAATTGATGGACAGATTCAGCCCATCCAGCATCACAAATATTTGCTCTGATTTTAATGGGAGCCAAGTCTTTCCTTTATCAAATCCAGAAAGTGTTGCACCAGTTAAAAACTTGGAATACTCATCTCTGCCTCTTGAGATGCCAATCTGGAGAACAAGTGAAGAAGTTTCATCACCAGCAATTTCAGTTGATGATAGTGGAGGAAAAAAATTGCACACAGAAGATGCGTATGCACATCCAAGTGATGGTAACACTAAGGACACAAGCATTCCAGAACTTGACTTGGTATGTCCGAATGCCAAGTTAAAGGTGCAGATGTCTTGTGATAAGTTGAACAATGCATCTGCCAAACGTCCTAATTCATCTGTTCATGTTCATGCTGCTACTTCTACATCTCTACCATATCAGTTGCAGAACAATGACTTAAGAGCTCCAATAGTTTCCACTGGACTGCCATCTACATCTTCATTAGAACTGACCAGGATGGAGAGACAGCAAATTGAATTGGATGCAGGATTAAATAGGTCTTCGAATGGATTGCAAGAACATTCCAATGCTTCTACAAATTATCCACCAGAAAATACTCCAACAAGGACTATGTAGGACCAATCTGCCTTGTTGGCTAAACCTGGATCAGAAGACAAAGTTCTTAATCATAATTCTGTCCAGATTGAAGGACTTGCTGATCTTTCACAGATAGCTTCACAAGCTGCAAGAGATCAGACCTTTAGACCATTCATTGTTCAAACTGCAGCGGAAAATATGCATAGCATGCAGCAAGTTTTGCAAGGCACAAATATTGATCAAACGCCATCATCTGCATCTATTTTAGATTTTCAATTCCCTGGACAGAATGATGATTATCCGTGTTGCAGCTTGAACACTGAAGATCTAGACATTCCTGCAACATTAAGGATTTCTCTAGCACTCAAAAAATTAGCAAAGGAGATCCAGTAGTGATGCAGGAAGATCAAGAAAGCCGCATAGACAGTGCGGAGGAAGCAGAGGCAGAACACTTCCCTGATCATGCGAAAGAAGGTGAAATCAACTTGCATGCAGTAAGGGGCAACCGCCAAGCCTGTTGCCATGAGGTTGTTCGCAACCATTAACGGGAAGAATGTTTTGGTGTTGATTGATAGTGGAGCCACCCATAACTTCATCAACACAAAACTAGGTCAAAACACTCCAGCTATGTCCGAAAAGGATTGCACCCTTTGAGGTAAGAGTGGCAAGAGACAGAAGCTCAAGTGCATGCAACTTATCAAGGCAGTAGCAATGCAAATTCAAGGAGTCAAGATAGAGCAGAACTGCATGTGTTAGCCTTGGCAGGCCTTGATGTGGTTTTAGGCAATGCTTGGCTTAAAACCATAGGCAAGATAATGTTCGACTATGAATCCATGGCCATGCACTTCCAATGGAAGGGAAGGGACTGCTTGAATGACTATAATGACATCCAGCAGCAGTTTTCCAACTTTCACCTTGAGGACAAGGTGAGACTTCAAGAAAGGGGGATTGTTGAGAACCTAAGTATGCAGGAAAGGTATGGGCAGAAAATGGGGCGACAAAGGAGAGCATAGGCCAGAAAATGTGCACAACAAGCATGGCAACAGCAAGTGTGCAGCCCGGCAGTGAGGCCCACCAGTATTTGACTTAATCCTAATTAATGAAGGACATTTATGCCAAGTAGAGTTCTAACAGTAGCAGGACATCCATGCCAACGAGAATTCCAGCTGAACATCTATGCCAAGAAGAGTTCTATCAACAGCAGGACATGCATGATGAATTCCATTAGCAATGGGATACTCATGGCCAAGTAGAATTCTAAGGGCAGAAGGATTTGCATTGAGATTCCTAGTCTTAGAAGGATAAGCCAAGAGGAAGTCCAGCAGCTGCAGAATACAAGATAAGGTAGGAATTCTAGTCTAGGTTGAAAATCAAGAAAGACCAAGAATCCTAGTAGAATTAGGAAACATTGGGATAAGGTCTATCTTGATAAAGTTTTAGTTGTCTTAGAAAACCTTGTTGACTTAGGAAAACATATCCTAAGTGGATAACAAACCTAAGTACTAGTTGAATTAGGACAAGGCTGTCTAAATACTATAAATACAGCCCATTATTTGTGAGGAGGGGATATGCTCTAAATTTTGTATTCTTTTCATTCATTAATCAAGAATCAAGGTTACCATTTTTCCTTTCATTCTTGTTTATATTTTGGTTATCTTTTAAGAGTTGTCTTGAGATAACTTAGGGCTTAAGACAAGGTTAAGAGTTGTCTTCTTCAACCAAGGCAAGTTGTGATAGGTTTAAGAGTTGTCTTTCCTATCCAACATATCCTTTATATATTAGTTAATCCCGAAGGACAGCTTAGAGGACATAAATCTAAGAAAAGAACTCAAGAATCAAATGAGACAGCAAGTTAGGAAGGTTTTTTTTAGGCATGTTGACCCCTTATGGTGTAGAAAAGTTGGGGAAAAAATCGGGACCCCAACAAATTGGTGTCTCGTTGAGAAGTAGCACAATCACCATTCAGTTGAGAGGATAGCACGGTCACCAAGTCATCAAGGTAGCATTCATCTTCACCACAACAGCAAACTAACGAGGACTTTCAAAGAATTCTAACCTTAGAGAGGAACCGATGCTCACTCGATGTCCAAGTAAGTGATATCAAACATCAATTACCTTTTATCATCCATTCTATTGAGCAATTGAAGAGAGATACACTATGAGTGGCTGGGAAACAAGTCAAACTGAGAAAGCCAGGAGCAGTATACTGCCACAGCAACCTAGAAGGCTGCATTCGGAGATCTCACTGCACCATAAGCAGGAGGAAGATTTTCACCATGAACAGCTTCCCTCACAAGAAAGGGGGAGAGTGCATATGAGTCTAGGGAGCTGAAGGGAGGTGTCACCAAATTTGCACCAGCCCCATGACCCTTATGATGAGTACAGCGAGGATGAGGTCTTGGATCAAGGCCAGCAGCATGGCAACCAAGAAGGGTGCGGAATCACCTTGAGGCAGAACCATGGTGCACCACAAGAAGGGATGATTGGCACTACAACAGCCCAAGCCATTACACATGGCCAAAGGTAAACACTGAGTTCCTTTCCTTTGAGAAGGGAGATCCAATCGAATGGATCTCCAAGGCTGAATTCTACTTTGAGAAACAAGGTGTAGAGAGGGGTGAAAGGGTTGATTTTACATCCTATCACCTATGTGTAAAAGCCAACCAATGGTGACGTTGGCTTAAGGCCACCTATGGCCAAAAGGTAGAAGGATTGGCTGGACAAGGTTCACACAAGAATTGATGGACAGATTCAGCCCATCCAGCATCACAAATATTTGCTCCGAGTTTGATGGGAACCAAGTCTTTCCTTCATAAATCTGGAGAGTGCTGCACCAGTTCAGAACTTGGAATACTCATCTCTGCCTCTTGAGATGCCAATCTGGAGAACAAGTGAAGACATTTCATCACCAATAATTTCAGTTGATGACAGTGGAGGAAAAAAATTGCACATAGAAGATACGTATGCACGTCCAAGTAATGGTAACGCTAAGGACACAAGAGTTCCAAAATCTGACTTGGTATGTCCGAATGCCAAGTTAAAGGTGCAGTGAAGCACGGCCAGGTTCTGACTTTGTCTTAATTGACCGCAGACATCAAAGCCAAGAAGGACTCCAACATTGGCAAGATATGCATGGTGCAATCCAAGCAGAAGAAGGAAATGAACAGCATGAAGAACACCAGCAGCAGCAAGACGTCATGACAGGTTTAGCTTCAACAAGATGATCACATCAAGGAGAAGTCTTGGAACAGAAGGACATGCCATATGAAAGTCCTAATCCTAGAAGCAAATAGAAAGATGAAGGTCAGCAGCTGTAGGAGATGAGATAAGGACAGAAAGGTTTAGCCAAAATAGGATTAGTCAATCAAGAAAGACCAAGAACCCTAGCAAAATTAGGTAACATTTGGATAAGGTATATCTTGATAAAGTTTTAGTTGCCTTAGAAAACCTTGTTGACTTACGAAAAAATATCCTAAGTAGATAAGGAACTTAAGTACTAGCTGATTTAGGATAAGATTGTCTAATACTATAAATACAGCCCATTATCTGTGAGCAGGGAGATATGCTTCGAATTTGTATGCTTTCCTTCATTAATCAAGAATCAAGGTTAGCATTCTTGCTTATATTCTTGTTTATATTTTGGTTATCTTTTAAGAGTTGTCTTGAGATAACTTAGGCTTAAGACAAGGTGAAGAGTTGTCTTCTTCAAGCAAGGCAAGTTATGACAGGTTTAAGAGTTGTTTTGCCTATCCAACATATCTTTTATTCATTAGTTAATCCTAAAGGACAGCTTAGGGGCCATAAATCT
The DNA here is from genome assembly GCA_019650275.1 of Xylocarpus granatum. Lineage (NCBI taxonomy): Eukaryota > Viridiplantae > Streptophyta > Magnoliopsida > Sapindales > Meliaceae > Xylocarpus > Xylocarpus granatum. The sequence goes on from BNST01000575.1 coordinate 52,634, forward strand.
AAGAAAAGAACTCAAGGATCAAACTGGACAGCAAGTTAGGAGAGGTTTTAGTAGTCATGCTGACACCTAAGGTGTAGAAAACTTGGGGACAGAAATCAAGACCCAAAAAATTGGTGCTCTCATTGAGAAATAGCACGATCACCAAAAAATTGGTGCTTTCGTTGAGAAATCAGCACATTCAACATCAAATTGAACATGTAGCACATCACCATGTCATTCAGGCAGCATTCACCCTCACCACAACAGCAAACTAACGAGGACTTTGGAAGAATCCTAGGCTTGGAGAGGGAACAGCGCACCATACATGACCAGGTAGGTGATATCAAACACCAACTATCATCTATCATTCATTCTCTTGAACAATTGAAGAGAGATACACCCGGAGTGGCCAGAAAACAAGTCCAAACTGAGAAAGCTAGGAGCAGCATATTGCCACAGCAACCTAGACGTCTGCATTCGGTGATCTCACGGCACCATGAGCAGTAGGAAGATTTTCACCATGAGCAGCTTCCCTCTCAAGAAAGGGGGAGAGTGGGCATGAGTCTAGGGCAGCAGAAGGGAGGTGTCACTGAATTTGCACCAGCCCCATGATCCCTATGTTGAGTACAGTGACAATGAGGTCTTGAATTGAAGGCCAGCAGTGTGGCAGCCAAGGCGAATGTAAAGTCGTGCAAAACTTTGGTGGAAAAATAGGAGAGAGGAATGGCAACACTATGACAGCCCAAGCCACTACACCTAGCCAAAGGTAAAAATCCAATTCCCTACCTTTGAGAAAGGAGATCCAACCGAATGGATCTCCAAAGCTGAATTCTACTTTGAAAAACAAGGTGTTGAGAGGGGTGAGCGAGTTGATTTTGCATCCTATCACCCTATGTTGGGAGAGCCAACCAATGGTGGCATCAGCTTAAGGCCACCTATGGCCGGGAAGGTAGAAGTATTGGCTAGATAAGGTTCACACAAGAGTTGATGGACAGATTCAGCCCATCCAGCATCACAAATATTTGCTCTGAGTTTGATGGGAACCAAGTCTTTCCTTCATCGAATTCAGAAAGTGCTACACCAGTTCAAAACTTAGAATACTCATCTCCACCTCCTGAGATGCCAATCTGGAGAACAAGTGAAGACATTTTATCACCAGCAATTTCAGTTGATGAGGAAAAGAATTGTGCACAGGAGATGCATATGCACTTCCATATGATAGTATGAAATAATCTACAAACTAGGAGTGGAAAACAAGGTGGCAGACACATTGTCTAGAAGCAATGGAGGTCAAGCATTGTGGACAGCATGTGAGCCTAATGATACATGCCTCATTGCCATTAGGGGGGCAGAGTGGAATGTATGGGCAGAAATCAAGGAGGCAATAGAGATTGATCCTCAAAGCCAAGAGTTCACAGAAAAGATCAAGAATTTTGACCTTAAGGTTAGTAAATTCACCCTAAAGAATGGATATATTTGGCACAACCAGCAGGTGTATGTACCAAACATACCAGGACTAAGAGGGAAGATCTTGAATCACTTCCACAACTCACGAGAAGGAGGACATTCAGGATGGTTCCGTACTTACATGCGGATCAAGTTATTCTTTTGGAGGGAAGGACTTAAAGCTGAGATCAAAAAGCTAGTATGAGAATATGATGTTTGTCAGTGCACCAAACGAGAAGGCGTCAAGACAAAAGGGTTATTACAGCCTTTGCCAGTACCAGGACAGGTTTGGGAAGACTTGACAATGGACTTCATCACGGGAATGCCCAAAGCAAGGGTTACACAGTAATATTAATCGTAGAGGATAGACTCAGCAAGAGTGCACACTTTGTGCCACTCAAGCAACCCTACACGGCAAAAGAAGTAGCCCAAGAGTTTCATCAAGAATGTGGTAAGACTTCATGGCATACCACGGACAATGCTGTCGATAGAGACACTGTCTTTATGAGCAAATTTTGGAAGGAGCTCTTCACACAGCTTGGCAGCAACTTGGTCACCTCATCCGCCTTTCATCCACAAATAGATAGAAAAAGTGAGGTAACCAATCAAACTCTAGAGTAGTATTTAAGATGCTTTTTCCATGATCATCAAAATGAATGGGAGGAGTACATACCATGGGCAGAACTGTGGTATAACACTACCTATCATGCGGCAATCAAGATGACACCATATCAAGAAGTATATGGATGAATACCCCCAGGAATGTCAAGTTATACCATGGGGAACAGCAGCATACGTGAAGTAGATATCACACTTTAATCAAGAGAAGAGGACTTGAAGAAACTCAAGCATGAGCTTGAGAAGGCAAGGGACTGAACGAAGAGACAAGCGGATAAAGGGAGGAAAGAAGTGGAATTTGAGGTAGGTGACTATGTCTATCTTTAAGATCCACCTTAGGAGGAAAATCAAGGCTGGAAAGCCAACTACGCAAAGATGGCTAGGAAGTACTTTGGACCATATGAGGTAGTTGAATGAATTGGAGCAGTAGCTTATCGCCTAAGACTACCATTAAACTCCAAATTACATCCAGTGTTTCACATTTCATTGTTGAGAAGAAAAAGATAGGAGATGTGAGACAAGTGAATGAGGGACTGCCTGACATTTTTAGGGGAGATCATCTAGGGCAGCACCCAAGGGAAGCATTAGGATTTCACATAGTAAGCTATGGGTGCAATAGAAGGCCAGTGTAGAGAGTACTCATATGGCAGAGTCATTCACCCAAGGATGAAGTAATATGGGAAGACTATGATGATATTCAGCAATGTTTCCCTAATTTCCACCTTTAGGACAAGGTGAGTCTCCAAGAAAGGGGGATTGTTAAGGACCTTAGGAGGCAAAGGGAGCGTCAGCAAATGCGCACAAAGTGACAGGTAGCAAGAGAGGTAGAAACAGGCCAGTATCTGACTCAGTCCTAATTGATTGTGGAAATCCATGCCAAGAAGAAGACTAGCATTGGCAGGACACACATGAAGCAATCCGAGCTGGAGGAGATTGACGGCGTGAAGTACTCCAGCAGCAGCAGGACGTCATGGCAGGTTTACTACAGCAAGATGACCACACCAAAGAGAAGTCTTGGAGGGGAAGGACAGGCCATAGCGGAAGTTCTAATCCAAGAAGGAAATGGTAAGAAGAAGTTCAGCAACTATAGGAGAAAAGATAAGATAAGGACAAAAAGACTTAATCAAAATAGGAATTCTAGTCTTAGTAGGAATTCAAGAAAGACCAAGAATCCTAGTAGGATTAGGAAACAATGAGATAAGGTCTATCTTGATAATGTTTTAGTTGACTTAGAAAAGCTTGTTGACTTTGGAAAACATATCCTAAGTGGATAAGGAGCCAAGTACTAGTTGAATTAGGATAAGGCTGTCTTAGGACTATAAATACAACCCATTATTTGTGAGGAGGAGGATATGCTCTGAATTTTGTACATTTCTCATTCATTAATCAAGAATCAAATGTTAGCATTCTTGCTTCCATTCTTGTTTATATTTTCGGTAGTCTTTTATGAGTTGTCTTGAGATAACTTGGGCTTAAGACAAGGTTAAGAGTTGTCTTCCTTGCTTAAGAGCTTAGGTTGAAGTCAAGAGTTGTCTTCTTCAACCAAGGAAAGTTGAGATAGGTTTGAGAGTTGTTTTGACTATCCAACGTATCCTTTTACCATTAATTTATCCCGCAGGACAGATTAAGTGATGAGAATCAAAGAAATGAACTCAAGGATCAAATAGGATAGCAAGTTAGGAAAGGTTTTAGAAGTTGTGCTAACCCCCAAGGTGTAGAAAAGTTGGAACAAGAAATTGGGACCCCAACATGAACATGTCTGACACCTCTGCCACACCCACGGGGATGTTCTGGTCGCTCCTAGATGTTTGTCACGTGCACTGCCCAGTGCATCTGATGCCTTAGCCTTGCCTGCAGGGATTTTCTGATCGATCCTGAAAGTTTATCCCCTGCACTGCCTAATGTACCTATAGACTCTGCTGCACTTATGGGGATGTTCTGGTTACTCCTGAAAGTTCTTCCCGTGCACTGCCCAATGTGCCCAAAGCCTCTGCCGTTCACATGGGGGTGCTGCAGTTGCTACTGGAAGTTCATCCTGCGCAATGTCGAACACACCCAAAGACTCTGCTACGCCCATGGGGATGTTTCTATCGCTCGCAGAAGTTCGTTCCCGCATGCCGAATGCACCCAATGCTGCTGCTGCGCCCATGAAGATGTTCCGGTTGCTCCCAAAAGTTCATCCTGTTCAGTGAAGTTTGTCCCATTCACTGCCGAATTGTTAAGTTCCCGATTTCTTGTCCCAACTTTTCTACACCTTAGGGGTTAGCACGCCTACTAAAAATGTTCCTAACTTACTGTCCCATTTGATTCTTGAGTTCTTTTCTTAGACATTCATCCTCTAAGCTGTCCTTTGGGATTAATCAATGTATAAAAGATATGTTGGATAGGCAAGCCAACTCTTAAACCTATCACAACTTGCCTTGGTTGAAGAAGACAACTCTTGACTTCAACCTAAGCTCTTAAGCAAGGAAGACAACTCTTCACCTTGTCTTGAGCCCAAATTATCTCAAGACAACTCTTAAAAGATAACCAAAATATAAACAAGAATGGAAGAAAGAATGCTAACCTTGATTCTTGATTAATGCATGCAAATATACAAAATTTAGAACATATGTCCTCCTCACAAATAATGGACTGTATTTATAGTCCTAGGACAGTGTTATCCTAATTTAACTAGTACTTAGGTTCCTTATCCACTTAGGATATGTTTTCCTAAGTCAACAAGCTTTTCTAAGTCAACTAAAACATTATCAAGATAGACCTTGTCCCATTGTTTCCTAATCCTACTAGGATTCTTGGTCTTTCTTGAATTCCTACTTAGACTAGAATTCCTACTTTGACTAAGTCTTTCTGTCCTTATCTCCTCTCCTACAGCTGCTGACCTTCATCATGCCGTTTTCTTCTAGGATTAGGACTTCCCTTATGGCATGTCCTTCCATTCCAAGACTCTCTTCGACGTGATCATCTTGTTGAAGGCAAACCTGCCATGATGTCCTGCTGCTGCTGGAGTTCTTCATGCTGTCCATGTCCTTCTCCTGCTCGGATTGTGTCATGCGTGTCCTGCCAATGCTGGTGTTATTCTTGGCTTGTATTTCTGCAGTCAATTAGGATAGAGTTAGAACCTGGCCGTGCTTCACTGAAGGCTGCGTGCATGCTTGTTGTGCGCACATTCTGGCATATTGCTGCCTCTCTTGCTGCTTGACGCCTTGCGCTCATTCGCTCATGCTCCCTTTTGCCTCCTAAGGTCCCCAACATGAGCGTGCCCAATGACTGTTGCCCCACAAGGATGTTCCAGTCACTCTCAGAAGTTCATACCATTTGCTGCCCAATGTGGCCAAAACCTTTGCCACACCAATGAGGACATTCTTGTCACTCCTGAAAGTTCATCCCTGCGCACGCTCCCAGAAGTTTGTCCCATGCACAGCCAAGTGCGCTTGACACCTTCCTCGTTGGTGGAGGGATGTTCCAGTCACTACCAGAAGTTTGTCCCGAGCACTGCTGAACATATCAGACCCCCCTGCCGATCCTACAAGGATGTTCTGGTCGCCCCTGGAAGTTCATCCCGCACACTGCCCAATCCATCCAAATCCTCTGCCGTGCCCACGGGGATGTTCCGGTCACTCCTGGAAGTTCATCAGGCGCAATGCCAAAAGGTGCCCGACGCCTTTGCCACACCCACGGGGATGTTCAGGTCACTCTCAGAAGTTCATCCAGCACACTGCCAAAGGCACCCGACGCCGCTGCTGTGCCCGAGGGGATGTTTTGGTCACTCTTGGAAGTTCATCCTCCACACTGCCAAATGCACCTAAAGCCTCTGCCATGCTGGCGAGGATGTGCCAGTCACCCCCGGAAGTTCATCCCACGAACTGCCGAATGTGCCCACTGCCAGCCCAAGGATGTTATGGTCACTCCTACAAGTTGATCCTGACAATTGCCGAATGCACTTGATGCCTCTGCTGCATCTGTGAGGATTTTCCGGTCGCTCTCAAAAGTTTGTCTTGCGCACTTCCCAACTCACCCGAAGCCTCAGACGTTCCTGCAGGGATTTTCTGATCGCTACTGGATGTTCATCCCATGCACTATCGAATGTGTCTGACACCTTAAACGCGACTAGACACGCCCATGGGGATGTTCCAGTCACTACCAGAAGTTCATCTCGCATGCTGTCAAATGCAACTTAAGCTTCTGCCGCATTGGCGGGGATATTCTGGTCGGCCCCAGAAGTACATCCCGCGCACTGCCAAACACGCCCAATACCACTGCCACACCCGCGAGGATGTTCTGGTTGCTCCTAGAAGTTTATCTTGCACACTGTCCAACACGCTTGAAGTCCCTGCTGTGCCCACAGGGATGTTTGGGTCACTCCCAAAAGATTGTCCAATACACTGCTAAATGTGCCCTACACCTCTGCCTCGCCTGCGGAATGTTTTGGTCGCTTCCAGAAGTTTGTCCCTCACACTGCTGAACACACTAATGCCTCTGCCCTGCCTATGGAGATGTTCTAGTCACTCCTGGAAGTTCATCCTGAGCATGGCCAAAAACATCTGATGCCTCTGCTGAGCCCGTGGGGATATGTTAGTCACTCCCGAAATATCATCCTGTGCACTGCCGAACGCATCCGAATCCTCTGTCATACCCACCAGGATGATCCAGTTGCTCCCAGAAGTTCATCGCAGGCATTACTCAACACGCCCAAAGCCTCTGCTGCGCCCGCAAGGATGTTCCAGTCAGTCCCAGAAGTTCATCCCGCGTACTGCCAAATGTGCCATATACCGCTGCCACACCCGCTGGGTTGTTCCAGTGGCTCCATGATGTTCATCCTGAACACTATCGTATGCGCGCGATGATTCCGCGGGGATGTTCTGGTCGCTCCTGGAAGTTTGTCCTGTATAATGTTCAACACACCCAAAACTTCTGCTGTATCGGTAAGGATGTTCTGGTCGCTCTCGGAAGTTCATCCCACGCACTGCTGAACTTGTCCGATGCTGTTGACATGCCCGCAGGGATGTTTCTGCTGCACGCAGAAGTTTATCTCGCACACTTCCTAATGCACTGGAAGCTCCTCCTGTGCCCGGGGCGATGATCCAGTAGCTCCCGGAAGTTTGTCCAGTATACAGCTGAATGTGCCCGACACTGCTACCATACCTGTGGGTATTTTCCAGTCACTACCTGAAGTTCATCCTGTGCACTTTCCAACATGACCAAAGCCTCTACTGTGCCCGCTGGGATGTTCCACCGCTCCTGGAAGTTCGTCCTGGGTACCACCGAATGTCTCTACAGCTGGTACCACACCAGCGAGGATGTTTCAGTCACTCCCATAAGTTTATCTTGCACACTACCGAATGTGCCCAATGGCTCTGCTGCTCCCATGGGGATGTTCTGATTGTGGAAGTTCATCCGATTCACTGCCAAACACACCCAGCACTGCTGCGATGCCTGCAGTGATATTTCGGTCACTCCTGGAAGTTCATCCCGTGCACTGCCAAATGAACCCAATGCCTCTACAGCACTGTTAGGGATGCTCTAGTCACTACTGGAAGTTTGTCCTACACACTGCCCAAATCGTCTGATGCCTCTGCAGCAGCCTTGGGGATGTTTTGGTCGCTCCCATATGTGCACTGCTGAACCCGCACAACACCTCTACTGAGCCTACCCGGAAGCTTGTCCCACACATGACCAAACACGCCCGATACCTCTGCCGCACGTGCAGGGATGTTCCGAACCCTCCTGGAAGTTTGTCCCACGCACTGCTGAACCTGCCTGACGTAACTGCAGTGCCTGCAGGGTTGTTTTGGTCGCTCCCCAAAGTTCATCCCATGCACCACCGAACACGCTAGATGCCTTTCCCACACCTGTGATGATGTTCCGGTTCTTCCTGGAAGCTCGTCCCACTTACTACCCAACATGCCCGAAGCATCAGATGCGCCCACAGGGATGTTCCCCTCGCTCCCAGAAGTTCATCCCATGCACTGCTGAATGTGCCCGATGCTTCTCCTGTGCCCACTGGGAGGTACCAGCAGCTCATGGAAGTTCGTCCCATGCACTGCCCTAACGCGTCCAATGCTGTAGCAGCACCTGTGGGGATGTTTTGGTCGCTCCCAGAAGTTCGTCCTGCACACTGCCGAATGCACCCGAAGCTTCTGCTGTTCCTAGAGTGATGTTCCGGTCAGTCCTAAAAATTTGTTCTTCACGCTGCCGAACGTGCCTGACACCACTGCCGTGCCCGTGGGAATGTTCCAGTCGCTCTTGGAAGTTCATCCCGCTCACTGCCTAACAAAGCCGACAACTGGCGAGCCTGTGGGTATTTTCTAGTCGCTTCTGGAAGTTCATCTCGCACACTGCTGAATGTCCCTAGTGCCTTTGCTGTGCCCATGGGGTTGTTCCGGTCGCTCCCAGAACTTCGTCACTTGCACAGCCCCACACGCCCGAAGCCTCTTCCAAGCCCACAGGTATGTTCTGGTTGCTTCAAGAAGTTCGTCCTGTGCACTGCTTAACATCTTCAATGCCGCACCTGCGGGAATGTTCTAATCGCACCGCGAAGTTCATCCAGCACACTGCCAAACATGTCTGATGCCTCTGCCGTGCCTACAGGGATGTGTTTAGTTGCTCCCTGAAGTTTATCCCGAGCACTGCCGAACACATCGATGCCTCTGCCAAGCTAGCAGGGATTTTTCGGTCACTACTAGAAGTTTGTCCTGCACACTACCAAATGCAACCGATGCCTCAGCAACGCCCGTGAGGATGTTCCGGTCACTCCCCAACATTCATCCTGTGCAGTGCCGAATGTGATCGACGCCTATGCTGCATCTGCGAGGATGTTCCGGTTGCTACCCAAAGTTCATCCTGCACACTGTTGAGTGAGCCAGATGCCTCTGCTGGGCCTGCAGGGATGTTCTAGTCAGTCCCAGAAGTTCGTCACATGCCCTGCTGAACTTGGCCCCTGCCTTGGCCACGCCTATGGGGGTGTTCTGGTCACTCCTGGAAGCTCATCCTGACCACTGCCAAATGCATATGACACCTATGCAGAGCCCGCAAGGATTTTCCAGTGCTTCCCAGAAGTTCGTCCCATGCACTGCTGAACGTGTCAACTCCTCTGCCAGGATCGTTGGGATGTTCCGGTCTCTCCCAGAAGTTGGTCCCGCGCACTGCTTAATGTGCCCGATGCTACCACCGTGCCTACAGGGATGTTTGTGTCGCTCCAGGAAGTTTTCCCTGCACATTACCCAATACATCCAAAGCCTCTGCTGCACCTGTAAGGATGTTCTGGTCTCTCCCAGACGTTCGTCCCAAGCACTAACAAACGTGCCCGACACTGCTGCATACCCCGCAGGAATGTTCTGGTTGCTCCCGGAAGTTTGTCCCTGCACTGCCAAATGTGTCTTATGCCTCTACGGCACCTGAGGGGATGTTCTGGTCGCTCCCTAAAGTTCATCCCATGCACTGTTAAACACGCCCGAAGCCTCTGCAACGCTCGTGGGGATGTTCTAGTCGCTCCCCGAAGTTCGTCCCATGCACTGCCAAACATGCCAGATGCCTCTGCCGCGGCTGTAGGAATGTTTTGGTCTCTTCCAGAAGTTCATCAGGTGCACTACAGAACGTGTATGATGCCGTTGCCTTGCCTGTGGGAATGTTCTAGTTGCTTCTGCTAGTTCATCCTGCGTACTGCCAATTGCGCCCATGCTTCTGCCATGCCTACGAGGATGTTCCGGTCGATCCCGGAAGCTCATCCTGAGCACTGCTGAATGCGTACTCTGCCTCTGCCAACCTGCAGTGATTTTCCAGTCTTTCTTGGAAGTTCATCCCATGCATTGCCGTACACATTTGACGCCTCTACAGAGCCTGCAGCGATTTTCCAGTGTCTCCCATAAGCTTGTCCTGTTCACTGCCAAATGCATCCAATGCCTGTGGTCAGATCACTGGGATGTTCTGGTCCCTCCCGGAAGTTCATCCCGTGTACTGTTGAACACATCTGCTAGCATCGTTGCGCCTGTAGGGATATTGGGGTTGCACCAAGAAGTTCATCCTGTGCACTACCCAATTTACCCAAAGCCTCTGCTGCACCCACGGTGTTTTTTCCGGTCACTCCAGGAAGTTTGTCCTACGTACTGCTAAACATGTCCAATGCTGCTACCATGCCCCCGGGGATGCTCTTATCACTCTCCGAAGTTTGTCCTGTGCTTTGCCGAATGCATTAGGTGCCTCTGACAAGATTGCGAGGATGTTCTGGTCGCTCTCAAAAGTTCATCACGCACACTGTCGAATGTGTCCGACACTGCCGCCGTGCCCGAGGGAATGTTCTGGTCCCTCCCGAAAGTTCTTTTCGCACACTGCTGAACTCGCTCAATGCCTCTGCTGAGCCTCTGGGGATTTTCCAGTGTTTCCCATAAGTTAGTCCTATGATCTGCTGTACACGTCCGACGCCTCTGCCAAGCCTGCTGGGATTTTTCAGTGTTTTCCAGAAGTTCATCCCACGCACTGCTGAATGCGTCCGACACCGCCGCTGCCCCACGGGGATGTATGGGCTTCTCCAAGAAGTTTGTCCTATGCACTACCCAACGAATCCAAAGCCTCTGTCGTGCCTGTAGGGATGTTCCAGTCACTCCTCGATGTTCATCCTGAGCACTGCCAAACATGACCGACGCCACTGCCGCACCCAAGGGAATGTTCTGGTCACTCTCGGAAGTTGGTCCCGTGCACTGCCGAATGCACCCCACGCCTCTGCCGTGCCCATGGGGATGTTTCGGTCACTCCCTGAAGTTCATCCCATGCACTGTTAAACATGCCTGAAGCCTCTGCCGCACCTGCTGGGATGTTCTAGTCACTCACGGAAGTTCATCCTATGTACTGCCAAACATGTCCAACGCCGCTGCATGTGTACTGCCAAACATGTCCAACGCCACTGCACGCCTGTGGAGATGCTCCGGTCACTCCCCAAAGTTCATATCATGCACTACTGAATGCACCAGATGCCTCTGCCGCAGCTGCAGGGATGTTCTGGTTGCGCTTGAAAGTTTGTCACGCGCACTGCCAAATGTGTATGACATCTCTACCGTGCCCTTGGGAATTTTCTGGTCACATCCAGCAGTTCATCCTGCGCACTGCCAATCATGCCCAATGCCTCTGCCCTCTTTTTTTGCTTTTCTGCCCGCTCTTTCCTGCTTAAGTTTTAGTGCTAATAAAGAGGGACTAGTGCACCTAGCCCTCTCTCGATATCCACACGTCCCTCCGACAGCCTTTCCAGCACATGATGATTCCACTGAGAAAGTGGAAGCTCCACCTGGGGTTTTTCCGACCAATCCAGTGGTTTAGCCTTCCAATTACGCGATCTTTGATTCACTTTATCTCATCTCCCTTCTTGCTTGCATAATTTCATTACCTCCACTACACTCTCTTTCTATGCGAAAGAGCCCCCCTATCCATAGTTCGCCTATGGGGATGTTTTGGTCGCTCCCAAAAGTTCATCTCAACCACTGCTGGATGCATACTATGTCTCTGCTGAGCCAGTGGTGATTTTCCAGCCTTTCCCAGAAGTTCATCCTGCACACTAGAGTATGCGTCCGACGCCTCTGCTCAGCTGGTGGCAATTTTCCAGTGTTTCCCAGAAGTTCAACCTGCACACTGCTAAACACATTTGACACCTCTGCCAGGATCACTAGGATATTCTGGTCACTCCCAGAAGCTCATCCCGACCACTGTCGAGCGCTACCATGCCTCTCCAGAGCTTGCGGGGATCTTTTGGTCTTTCCCAGAAGTTCCTCCCGCACACTCCCATATGCGTCTGATGCCTCAACCAAGCCCACGGGATTTTTTAGTGTTTTCTGGAAGTTCGTCCTGCACAATGCCAAACTGTTGGGGTCCTGACTTTTTTCCCAACTTTTAAAACCTCTCCTAACTTGCTTTCCCGTTTGATACTTGAGTTATATTATTTGATTCTTGTCCCCTAGGATGTCTTCAGGATTAACTAATGATAAAAGGATATGTTGGATGGGCAAGACAACTCTTAAACCTATCTCAACTTCCCCTTGGTTGAAGAAGACAACTCTTAACTTCAACCCAAGCTCTTAAGCAAGGAAGACAACTCTTCACCTTGCCTTAAGCCCAAGTGATCTCAAGACAACTCTTAAAAGATAACTGAAATATAAACAAGAATATTAGCAAGAATGCTAAGCTTGATTCTTGATTAATGAATAAAAACAAACAAATAATGGGCTGTATTTATAGTATTAGACAGCCTTTTCCTAATTTAACTAGTACTTAAGTTCCTTATCCACTTAGGATATGTTTTCCTAAGTCAATAGGGTTTCCTAAAACAACTAGAGCCTTATCAAGATTGACCTTATCCAAAGGTATCCTAAGCTGATTAGGATTCTCTTTCTTTCTTGATTATCTACCTAGACTAGAATTCCTACCTTATCTTGTATTCTACAGTGGTTGGACTTCCTCTTGGCTTATCCTTCTAGGACTAGGACTCTCAATGCAAATCCTTCTGCCTTTAGAATTCTACTTGGCCATGAGTATCCCATTGCTACTTGAGTTCTTCATGTGTGTCCTGCTGCTGCTGGAACTCTTCTTGACATGGACATCCTTCCTTAGCTAGAATTCCTCCATGCATGTCCTGTTGTGGCTGGAATTCTTCTTGGCTTGGATGTCTAGCTATTGTTGGAACTCTCCTTGACTTAAACATCTTACTGCTGCTGAAGTTCTTCTTGATGCGAATATCCTTTTTCTGCTGGAACTCCTGTTGGCATGAATGTCCTTCATTGATTAGGATAAATCAGATACTGGCCAGGTCTCGCTGCTGGGCTGCATAGTTGTTGTTGCCATGCTTGTTGTGCACATTTTCTTGCCCATGCTCTCCTTTGCCACCCCTATTTTCTGTCCATTGCCTTTCCTGCATACTTAGGTTCTCAACATAAACACATCCAACCCCTCTACCAGGATAGTTGGGATGTTTCGGTCATTCTGCAAAGTTCATCCCATGCACTACCGAATGCGTCTGATGCCACTACCGTGCCCATGGGGATGTTCGGGTTGCTCCTGGAAGTTCATCCCTTGTACTACCCAATGCACCCAAAGCCTCTGCCATGCCTACAGGGATGTTCCAATCTCTCCCAGATGTTTGATCCACGCACTGTTGGATGTGACCAATGCCGCTACTGCACCCGCGGGAATGTTCTGGTTGCTCTAGGAAGTTCATCCTATTCACTGTCGATCTTGTGCACTGCCAAAAGCACCCGACCCCTCTGTTGTGCCTGCAGGGATTTTTCGGTCTCTCCTGGAAGTTTGTCCTGAGCACTGTCGAATGCATCCAATGCCTCTGCCTAGCCCACTTGGATTTTCCGGTTGCTCCCAAACTTCATCCTGTGCACTGCTCAACGCCCTTGAAGACTCTGCCACGCCCGCAGGAATGTTCCTTTCGCTCCCAGAAGTTTGATTTGAGCATTACTGAACACATCCAATGCCACTGTCGAGCCTGCAAAGATGTTCTAGTCGCCACTAGAAGTTCTTCCCATGCAATGCCAAACATGGCCAATGTCGCTGCCGCGCCTGCGGGGATGTTCAGGTAGCTCCAAGAAGTTCGTCTGGCACACTACCAAACGCGCTTGATGCCTCTGCCACATGGGGATGTTCTGTCACTCTCATAAGTTGGTCCCGAGCACTGCCAAACGCGTCCAACACCTCTGCTGAGCCTATGTCATTTTTCTGGCTGCTCCCAAAAGTTCGTCCTTTACAGTGCTCGAACTGTTGAGAACCTAAGTATGCAGGAAGGCAATGGGCAGAAAATGAGGCAGCAAAGGAGAGCATGGACCAGAAAATGTGCACAACAAGCATGGCAACAGAAAGTGTGCAGCCAGCAGTGAGGCCCGACCAGTATATTACTTAATCTTAATTAATGAAGGACATTCACACCAACAAGAGTTCCAGCAAAAGAAGGATAATTGCATCAAGAAGAACCCCAGCAGCAGCAGGACATCCATGTCAAGAAGAGCTCCAGCAGTAGGAAGACATCTACACCAAATAGAGTTCCATCAGCAGCAGGACATCCATGCCAAGGAGAATTCTAGCAGCAGCAAGACATCTATACCAAGAAGAGTTCTATCAGCAGCAGGACACACATGATGAATTCTAGTAGCAATAGATAGTCACGACAAGAAGAAGTCTTGGGACAGAAGCACATGCCATAAGGAAGTCCTAATCTTATAAGGAAACAGCAAGATAAAGACCAGCATATGTAGGAGATAAGAGAACATAAGGATAAAGAGGTTTAGTCAAAATAGGATTAGTCAATCAAGAAGACCAAGAATCCTAGTAGAATTAGGAAACATTTAGATAAGGTCTATCTTGATAATGTTTTAGTAACTTAGGAAACCTTGTTGACTTAGGAAAACTTGTCCTAAGTGGATAAGGAACCTAAGTACTAGTTAAATTAGGATAAAGGCTGTCCAATACTATAAATACAGCCCATTATTTGTTAGAATGAAGATATCCTCCGAATTTGTAAGTTTTCATTCATTAATCAAGAATTGAGCTTTGGCATTCTTGCTTATATTCTTGTTTATATTTCAGTTATCCTTTAAGAGCATGTCTTGAGATAATTTAGGCTTAAGACAAGGTGAAGAGTTGTCTTTTTTGCTTAAGAGCTTAGGTTGAAGTCAAGAGTTGTCTTCTTCAACAAAGGCAAGTTGTGATAGGTTTAAAGTTGTCTTACCTATCCAACATATTCTTTTATCATTAGTTAATCCCGAGGGATAGCTTAGGGGATGTAAATCTAAGAAAAGAACTCAAGAATCAAATGGGACAGCAAGTTAGGTGAGGTTTTAGTAGGCGTGCTAACCTCTAAGGTGTAGAAAAGTTGGGGGAAAAAATTGGGACCCCAACATGAACGCGCCCAATGCCTTTGCCACACCAGTAGGGTGCTCCGATCACTCCCGAAAGTTTCTCAGGAGCACTGCCAAATGTGTCCCAATGCCTCTACAGTGCATGGGACTAACTTTCGGGAGATACTAAAACATCCTTGCGAGTGTGGCAGAGGCATGAGGCACGTTCGTCAGTGCGTGGGATAAACTTTCAGGAGTGACTATAACATCCATGCAAGCATGGCAGTTACGTGGGGCATGTTTTGAAGTATGCGGGATGAACTTCTAGGAGTGAGCGCAAAATCCCCATGGGTGTAGCAGAGGCGTCGTGCACATTTGGCAGTGTGCTGGATAAACTTCCAGTAGCGACCAGAACTTCCCTGCGTGCACAGCAGAGGCATCAGAGATGTTCAGTACTGCATGGGACGAACTTTTGGGAGCAATTGGCACATCCCCGCGGGCATAGGAGAGGCATCGGGTGCATTCGTGCTGGGGTACCGATTTTTTTCCCCAACTTTTATACACCTTAAGGGCCTGCATGGCTACTGAAATCCTTCCTAACTTGCTGTCCCATTTGATTCTTGAGTTCTTTTCTTATATTTACATCCCCTAAGCTGTCCTTCAGGGTTAACTAATATATATAAAGATATGTTGGATAGGCAAGACAACTCTTAAACCTATCACAACTTGCCTTGGTTGAAGAAGACAATTCTTAACTTCAACCTTAGCTCTTAAGCAAGGAAGACAACTCTTAACCTTGTCTTAAGCCCAAGTTATCTCAAGACAACTCTTAAAAGATAACCGAAATATAAACAAGAATGTAAGCAAGAATGCTAACCTTGATTCTTGATTAATGAATGAGAAAATAACAAAATTCGAGCATATGTCTCCTCACAAATAATGGGCTGTATTTATAGTCCTAAGACAGCCTTATCCTAATTCAACTAGTACTTAGGTTCCTTATCCACTTAGGATATGTTTTCCTAAGTCAACAAGCTTTTCTAAGTCAAACTAAAACATTATCAAGATAGACCTTATCCCATGTTTCCTAATCCTACTAGGATTCTTGGTCTTTCTTGAATTCCTACCTAGACTAGAATTCCTACTCTTATCTTGTATTCTACAGCAGCTGGACTTCCTCTTGGCTTATCCTTCTAGGACTAGGACTCTCAATGAGTATCCTTCTGCCCTTAGAATTCTTCTTGTCATGACTATCCTATTGCTACTGGAATTCATCATGCGTGTCCTGCTGCTGATAGAACTCTTCTTGGCATAGATGTCGTGCTGCTGTTGGAATTCTCCTTGCCATGGATGTCCTGCTGCTGCTGGAATTCTCTTTGGCATGGATGTCCTTCTACTGCTGGAACTCTCCTTGGCATGGATGTCTTGTTGCTGTTGGAGTTCTTCTTGATGCAATTATCCTTCTTGTGCTGGAACTCCTGTTGGTGTGATTGTCCTTCATTAATTAAGATTAAGTCATATACTGGCCTGGCCTCACTGCTGGGCTGCACACTTTCTGTTGCCGCCCCATTTTTTGTCCATTGCCTTTCCTGCATACTTAGGTCCCAATAGTTTGGCAGTGTGCGGTACGAATTTCCAGGAGTGACTAGAAGATCCCCATAGGCACAGCAGAGGCTTTGAGTGGGTTTGTTTGTGCACCAGATGAACTTCCAAGAGCTACCAGCACATCCCCTCGGGTGCGGCACAGGTTTTCGGACACGTTCAACAGTGCACGGGAGGAACTTTTGGAGCGACTAGAACATCCCCATAGGCACAGCAGAGACTTCGTGTGCATTGGGAAGTGTGCAGGATGAACTTCCAGGAGCAACCGACACATCCCCACGGGCGCGGTAGAGGTGTAGGCGGCGTTCAGTAGTGCACAGAATGAACTTCTGGCAGCGGCCAGAACATCCCTCCGTGTGTGGTACAGGTTTCTGGTGCATTAGGTAGTGTGTGGGACAAACATCCGAGAGTGACTGAAACATCCTGTGGGTGCAGCAGCAGCATTTGGCACATTCGGCAGTGCATGGAACAAACTTTTGGGATCGACCAGAAAATCTCCACGAGCTCGGCAGAGGCATCAGACGTGTTCAGCAATACTCGAGATGAACTTCTAGGAGCGACCAAAACATCCCCACGGGCACAACAGTCTTCAGGCATGTTTGGCAGTGCACAGGACAAACTTCCGGGAGCAAACGGAACATCCCCACTGGTGCAGCAGTATCATAAGTCGCATTCATCTGAGCATGGGATGAACTTTTGGGAGCGACCAGAACATCCCGCGAGTGCAGCAGAGGCATCGTGAGTGTGGGGCAGTGTGCAGACAAACTTCCAGAGTGACCGGAACATCCTCACTGGCATGGCAGCGGCTTCAGGTGTATTCAGCAGTGCGGTATGAACTTCTGGGAGCAACTGGAAAATCCCCGTGCACTTGGCAGCACTGGACAAACTTCCAGGAGCGATTGGCAGCAGCTTCAGGTGCATTCGGCAGCACGCAGGATGAACTTCTGGGGGCAACTGAAACATCCCCGCGAGCTCGGCAGAGGTGTCAGTGCATTTGTGTTGGGGTCCAGATTTTTTTCCACAACTTTTCTACACCTTAGGAGTCAGCACGCCTACTAAAAACCTTGCTTACTTACTGTTCTGTTTGATTCTTGAGTTCTTTTCTTATATCTACGTACCCTAACCTGTCCTTTGGGTTAACTAATATATAAAAGGATATATTGGATAGGCAAGACAACTCTTAAACCTATCACAACTTGCCTTGGTTGAAGAAGACAACTCTTGACTTCAACCTAAGCTCTTAAGGAAGGAAGAAAACTCTTAACCTTGTTTTAAGCCCAAGTTATCTCAAGACAACTCTTAAAAGATAATCAAAATATAAACAAGAATGGAAGCAAGAATGCTAACCTTTGATTCTTGATTAATGAATGAGAAATAACAAAATTCGGAGCATATGTCCTCCTCACAAATAAAGTCATTTAAAACATTATCAAGATGGACCTTATCTTATTATTTTCTAATCCCACAAGGATTCTTGGTCTTTCTTGAATTCTTACTAAGACTAGAATTCCTACTTTGACTAAGTCTTTCTGTCCTTATCTTATCTTCTCTCCTACAGCTGTTGAACTTCTTCTTGTCATTTCCTTCTTGGATTAGAACTTCCGTTATGGCATGTCCTTCCTCTCCAAGACTTGTCTTTGGCGTGGTCATCTTGCTGAAGTAAACCTGCCATGACATCCTGCTGCTACTGGAGTTCTTCATGCCGTCAATCTCCTTCTGCTGCTCGAATTGCTTCATGCGTGTCCTACCAATGCCGGTCTTCTTCTTGGCTTAGATTTCCGCAATCAATTAGGACTGAGTCAGATCCTGGCCATGCTTCACTGCTTGCTGTGTGCAGGCTTGTTGTGTGCACATTCTAGCCTGTTTCTGCCTCTCTTGTTGCCTAGCCCTTGTACGCATTCGCTCACACCATATGCCTCCTAAGGTCCTAAACAATCCTCCTTTCTTGGAGACTCACCTTGTCCTCAAGGTGGAAAATTAGGGAAACGTTGCTGGATATCGTCATAGTCTTCCCATGTTGCTTCATCCTTGGGCGAATGACTCCACCATATGAGTACTCTCCATACTGGCCTTCTATTGCGCCCATAGCTTACTATGCAAAATCCTAGTGCTTCCTTTAGGTGTTGCCCCAGGTGATCTTCCCTGAAAACGTCGGGCAGTCCCTCATTTCACTTGTCTCACATCTCCTATCTTTTTCTCAACAATGAAATGTGAAACACTGGATGTAGTTTGGAGTTTAATAGTAGTCTTAGGTGATAAGCTACTGCTCCAATTCGCTCAACTACCTCATATGGTCCAAAGTACTTCCTAGCCAGCTTTGCTTAGTTGGCTTTCCAGCCTTGATTTTCCTCCTAGGGTGGATCTTAAGATAGACATAGTCACCTACCTCAAATTCCACTTCCTTCCTCCCTTTATCCGCTTGTCTCTTCATTCGGTCCCTTGCTTTCTCAAGCTCATGCTTGAGTTTCTTCAAGACCTCTTCTCTTGATTGAAGTGTGACATCCACTTCATGTATGCTGCTGTTCCCCATGGTATAACTTGACATTCCCGGGGTATTCTTCCATATACTGCTTGATATGGTGACATCTTGATTGCCACATGATAGGTAGTATTATACCACAGTTCTGCCCATGGTATGTACTCCTCCCAATTGTTTTGATGATCATGGAAAAAGCATCTTAAATACTGCTCTAGAGTTTGATTGGTTACCTCACTTTGTCCATCTGTTTGTGGATGAAAGGCAGATGAGGCGACCAAGTTGCTGCCGAGCTGTGTGAAGAGCTCCTTCCAGAATTTGCTCATAAAGACAGTGTCTCTATCGGACAGCATTGTCCGTGGTATGCCATGAAGTCTTACCACGTTTTTGATGAACTCTTGGGCTACTTCTTTTGCCATGTAGGGTTGCTTGAGTGGCACAAAGTGTGCACTCTTGCTGAGTCTGTCCACTACGGTTAATATCATCATGTAACCCCTTGCTGTTGGGCATTCCTGTGATGAAGTCCATTGTCAAGTCTTCCCAAACCTGTCCTGGTACTGGCAAAGGCTGTAATAACCCCTTTGTCTTGCTGCCTTCTGGTTTGGTGCACTAACAAACATCACATTCTCTGACTAGCTTTTTGATCTCAGCCTTTAGTCCTTCCCACCAAAAGAATAGCTTGATCCACATGTAAGTATGGAACCATCCTAAATGTCCTCCTTCCCATGAGTTGTGGAAGTGATTCAAGATCTTTCCTCTTAGTCCTGTATGTTTGGTACATACACCTGCTGGTTGTGCCAAATATATCTGTTCTTAAGGGTGAATTTACTAACCTTAGGGTCAAAATTCTTGATCTTTTCTGTGAGCTCTTGGCTTTGAGGGTCAATTTCTATTGCCTCCTTGATTTCTGTCCATACATTCCACTCTACTCTGCTGATGGCAGTGAGGCATGCATCATTAGGCTCACATGCTGTCCACAATGCTTGACCTCCATTGCTTCTGGACAATGCATCTGCCACCTTGTTTTCCTTGCCTGGTTTGTATATTATTTCATACTCATAACCCAGTAACTTGACAAGGAACTTTTGCTGCTCTGGGGTGGTAATTTTCTGCTCCATGAGGCTTCTCAAGGGTTGTTGATCTGTAATGATCAGGAATTTCCTCCCAAGAAGGTAAGGTCGCCATACCTTGACTGCATGGATGATGGCCAACATCTCCTTGGCGTATACTGACCATTCCTTCTTCATGGGCCCTAAGACTCTGCTCATGTATGCAATAGGTCTTCTGGCTTGACTTAGGACAGCACCTATTCCATCTTGACATGCGTCAGTGTGAAGCTCGAAGGTTTGGTTGAAGTCGGGCAGTGCTAACACTAGGGTCTCACACATAGCTTGCTTCAACAACTTGAATGCGTCTTCACTCTTCTCTATCCATAGGAATCTGTCCTTCTTCAGCAAATCCATTAATGGTTTTGCTATGGCACCGTATTTGTAACAAATCGGCGATAGTAGCCTGTTAAACCTAGAAATCCTCTAAGTTCTGTGACATTCTTAGGAGTTGGCCATGTTTGCATGGCTCCTATTTTCCATTGGTCTACCTTCACTCCATCTTCGGATATGATGTGACCGAGGTATTCAAGCTCCTCTTGCATGAATGTGCACTTGGATGGCTTGATGACGAAACGATTTCTTCTTAACACTTCTAGCACTTTTGCTAAGTGTTCTAGGTGATCATCATGGTTCCTAGAATAGACCAAAATGTCATCAAAGAAAACTAAGACAAACCTGCGTAAATAAGGTTTGAAGATGTCATTCATGGCTGCTTGAAAGGTGGAGGGTGCATTGCATAGTCCGAAGGGCATGACTAGGTACTCATAGTGTCCACTATGAGTCTGAAATGCTGTCTTCTACACGTCCTCTTCTTTCATGAGTATTTGATGATATCTGGCCTTGAGATCCAGCTTGGTGAACAGCTTTGCTCCATGTAACTCGTCCAGCATATCATCAATTGTTGGGATCGGAAAACGATCCTTGACAGTTGCTTGGTTGAGTGCCCAGATAATCGGTGCAAAACCTCCAAGTTCTGTCTTTCTTTCTAACAAGTAGAACGGGAGAAGAAAAAGGGGAAGTGCTAGGTCGGATAATACCTTGCTGTAGCATCTCTTCCACTTGTCTTTTGATCTTGTTCTTTTGTAAGTGTGCATACTGGTAAGGTGCTACATTAATTGCCTTGGTTTCATTGATTAATGGGATGGCATGGTTATAATGTCTTGAGGGTGGTAGTCCTTGTGGCTCTCCTAAGACATCTCCGAATTGCTCTAGTAGGTTCCTTACTCCCATTGGTATGTCTTCTGTGTATTGATGTTTGGCTGTGTTTTCCTCCTTTGTGGCCAAGAGAACAGCAAAAACATTGTGCCCTTTTTCTGTATAGTCATTCAAGGGTACTTACCTCACAATGATGCGCTGCATTGGTGGTGGATGCCTCCCACGTGCAGTCCCTTCCCTTCCATTGGAAGTGCATGGCCATGGATTTGTAGTCGAACATTATCTTGCCTATGGTTTTAAGCCAAGCATTGCCTAAAACCACATCAAGACCTGCCAGGGCTAACACATGCAGTTCCGCCTCTATTTTGACTCCTTGAATCTGCATTGCTACTGCCTGGATCACTTGTGCACACTTGAGCTTCTGTCCACTTGCCACTCTTACCTCAAAGGGTGCAATCTTTTTCGGACGTAGCTGAAGTGTTTTGACTAATTTTGTGTTGATGAAGTTATGAGTAGCTCCACTATCTATCAACACCAAAGCATTTTTTTTGTTAATGGTTGCAAACAACCTCATGGCAGTAGGCTTGGTGGTTGCCCCTACTGCATGCAAGTTGATTTCACCTTCTTCTGCATGATCCCAGGGAGTGTTCTGCTTCTGCTTGCTCCTCGCTGTCCATGCTCCAACAAGGACTATGCAAGACCAATCTGCCTTGTTGGCTAAACCTAGATCAGAAGACAAAGTTCCTAATCATATTCCTGTCCAGATTGAAGGACTTGCTGATCTTTCACAGACAGCTTCACAAGCTGTGAGAGATCAGACCTTTAGACCATTCATTGGTCAAACTGCAGCAAAAAATATGCTTAGCATACAGCAAGCTTTACAAGGCACAAATATTGATCAAATGCTATCATCTGCACCTGTTTTTGACCCTCAATTCCCTGGACAGAATGAGGATTATTTAGGTTGCAGCTTACAGAATGAGGATTATTTAGGTTGCAGCTTACAGAATGAGGATTATTTAGGTTGCAGCTTGAACACTAAAGATCCAGACATTCCATGCAACAGGTCAGGTGTTCTGGACAGCAACCCCATTGCCAGCACAAGAACCCAAAGTTGCATGGATAGCAAGGAGGAAGACGAGGCAGTACGCTCCACAGATCATGCGAAAAAAGGCGAATCAACTTGCATGCAGTAGGGGCAACCACCAAGCCTACTGCAATAAAGGTTGTTCACAACCATAAACAACAAGAATGTTTTGGTGTTGATCGATAGTGGAGCAACCCATAACTTCATCAACACAAAACTGGTCAAAACACTACAGCTACGTTCGGAAAGGATTGCACCCTTTGAGGTAAGAGTGGCAAGTGGACAAAAGCTCAAGTGTGTGCAAGTTATCAAGGCAGTAGCATGCAGATTCAAGGAGTCAAGATAGAGGCAGAACTGCATGTGTTAGCCTTGGCAGGTCTTGATGTGGTTTTTAGGCAATGCTTTGGCTTAAAACCATAGGCAAGATAATGTTCGACTACGAATCCATGGCCATGCACTTCCAATGGAAGGGAAGGGACTGCACGTGGGAGGCATCCACCACTAATGCAGCGCATCATTGTGAGGTAAGTACCCTTGAATGACTATACAGAAAAAGGGCACAATGTTTTGCAGTTCTCTTGGCCACAAAGGAGGAAAACACAGCCGAACATCATACACATGAAGACATACCAATGGGAGTAAGGAACCTACTAGAGCAATTTGGAGATGTCTTAGGAGAGCCACAAGGACTACCACCCTCAAGACATTACAACCATGCCATCCCATTAATCGATGAAACCAAGGCGATTAATGTAGCACCTTACGGTATGCACACTTCCAAAAGAACGAGATCGAAAGACAAGTGGAAGAGATGCTACAGCAAGGTATTATCAACCTAGCACTTCCCCTTTTTCTTCTCCTGTTCTACTTGTTAGAAAGAAAGATGAAACTTGGAGGTTTTGCACCAATTATCGGGCACTCAACCAAGCAACTGTCAAGGATCGTTTTTCGATCCCAACAATTGATGATATGCTGGACGAGTTACATGGAGCAAAGCTGTTCACCAAGCTGGATCTCAAGGCCGGATATCATCAAATACGCATGAAAGAAGAGGACGTGCAGAAGACAGCATTTCGGACTCATAGTGGACACTACGAGTACCTAGTCATGCCCTTTCGGACTATGCAATGCACCCTCCACCTTTCAAGCAGCCATGAACGACATCTTCAAACCTTATTTGTGCAGGTTTGTCTTAGTTTTCTTTGATGACATTTTGGTCTATTCCAGGAACCACGATGATCACATAGAACACTTAGCAAAAGTGCTAGAAGTGTTAAGAAGAAATCGTTTTGTCATCAAGCCATCCAAGTGCACATTCATGCAAGAGGAGCTTGAATACCTCGGTCACATCATATCCAAAGAAGGAGTGAAGGTAGACCCAACGGAAAATAGGAGCCATGCAAACATGACCAATTCCTAAGAATGTAATAGAACTTAGAGGATTTCTAGGCTTTAAAGCTATACCCATTTGTTCCCAAATACAGAGACATAGCAAAACCATTAATGGATTTGTTGAAGAAGGATGGATTCCTATGGACAGAGAAGAGTGAAGACACATTCAAGTTGTTGAAGCAAGCTATGTGTGAGACCCCAGTGTTAGCACTGCCGACTTCAACCAAACCTTCGAGCTTCACACTGACGCATGTCAAGATGGAATAGGTGCTGTCCTCAGTCAAGCGGAAGACCTATTGCATACATGAGCAGAGTCTTAGGGCCCATGAAGAAGGAATGGTCAGTATACACCAAGGAGATGTTGGCCATCATCCATGAAGTCAAGGTATGGCGACCTTACCTTCTTGGGAGGAAATTCCTGATCATTACAGATCAACAACCCTTGAGAAGCCTCATGGAGTAGAAAATTACTACCTCAAAGCAGCAAAAGTTCCTTGTCAAGTTACTAGAGTTTGATTTGTTACCTTACTTTGTCCATCTGTTTGTGGATGAAAGGCTGATGAGGCGACTAAGTTGCTGCCAAGCTGTATGAGGAGGTCCTTCCAGAATTTGCTCATAAAGATAATGTCTCTATCTGACAGCATTATCTGTGGTATGCCATGAAGTCTTACCACATTCTTAATGAACTCTTGGGCTACTTCTTTTGCTTTGTAGGGTTGCTTAAGTGGCACAAAGTATGCACTCTTACTGAGTCTGTCCACTACGATTAATATCACCATATAACCCTTGCTGTTGGGCATTCTTGTGATAAAGTCCATTGTCAAGTCTTCCCAAACCTGTCCTAGTACTGGCAAAGGTTGTAACAACCCCTTTTGTTTTGCTGCCTTCTGGTTTGGTGTGCTGACAAACATCACATTCTTGGACTAGCTTTTTGATCTCAGCTTTAAGTCCTTCCCACCAAAAGAATAACTTAATCTGCATGTAAGTACGGAACCATCCTGAATGTCCCTCCTTACCGTGAGTTGTGGAAGTGGTTTAAGATCTTCCCTCTTAGTTCTGGTATGTTTGGTACATACACCTGCTGGTTGTGCCAAATATATCCAGTCTTAAGGGTGAATTTACTAACCTTAGGGTCAAAATTCTTGATCTTCTCTATGAGCTCTTGGCTTTGAGGGTCAATTTCTATTGCCTCCTTGATTTCTGTCCATACATTCCACCCTGCTCCGCTTATGGCAGTGAGGCATGCATCATTAGGCTCACATACTGTCCACAATGCTTGACCTCCATTGCTTCTGGACAATGCGTCTGCCACTTTGTTTTCCTTGCCAGGCTTGTAGATTATTTCATATTCATAATGTAGTAACTTGACAAGGAACTTTTGTTGCTGTGGGGTGGTAATTTTCTGCTCCATGAGGCTTCTTAAGGGTTGTTGATCTGTAATGATCAGGAATTTCCTCCTAAGAAGGTAAGGTCACCATACCTTGACTGCATGGATGATGGCTAACATCTCCTTGGCGTATACTGACCATTCCTTCTTCATGGGCCCTAAGACTCTGCTCATGTATGCAATTGGTCTTGACATGCATCAATGTGAAGCTCGAAGGTTTGGTTAAATTCGGGCAGTGCTAATACTGGGGTCTCACACATGTCTTGCTTCAACAACTTGAATGTGTCTTCACTCTTTTCTGTCCATAGGAATCCATCTTTCTTCAGCAAATCCATTGACGGTTTTGCTATGGCACCGTATTTGGGAACAAATGTCAAGCCTAGAAATCCTCTAAGTTCTATGATATTCTTAGGAATTGGCCATGTTTGCATGGCTCCTATTTTCTGTTGGTCTACCTTCACTCCTTCGGATATGATGTGACTGAGGTATTCAAGCTCCTCTTGCATGAATGTGCACTTGGATGGCTTTGATGACGAAACAATTTCTTCTTAACACTTCTAGCACTTTTGCGAAGTGTTCTATGTAATCATTGTGGTTCTTGGAATATACCAAAATGCACCAAGCATTGCCTAAAACCACATCAAGACCTGCCAAGGCTAACACATGCAGTTCTACCTCTATCTTGACTCCTTGAATCTGCATTGCTACTGCCTTGATAACTTGTGCGCACCTAAGCTTCTGTCTGCTTGCCACTCTTACCTCAAAGGGTGCAATCCTTTTCGGACATAGTTGGAGTGTTTTGACCAGTTTTGTGTTGATGAAGTTATGGGTGCTCCCTATCAATCAACACCAAAACATTCTTGTCATTTATGGTTGCGAACAGCCTCATTGTAGTAGGCTTGGTGGTTGCCCCTACTGCATGCAAGTTGATTTTGCCTTCTTTTGCATGATCCAGGGGAGTGTACTGCCTCAACTTCCTCCTTGCTATCCATGCGACTTTGGGCATTTGTGCTGGCAATGGGGTTGCTGTCCAGAGCACCTTACCTGTTGTATGGAATGTCTGGATCTTCAGTGTTCAAGCTGCAACCCAAATAATCCTCATTCTGTCCAGGGAATTGATCTAAAACAGATGCAGATGATGGTGTTTGATCAATATTTGTGCTGAAACTGCTGCATGCTATGCATATTTTCGCTGCAGTTTGAACAATGAATGGTCTAAAGGTCTGATCTCTTGCAGCTTGTGAAGTCTGTCCATGAAAGATCAGCAAGTCCTTCAATCTGGACAGGAATATGATTAGGAACTTTGTCTTCTGATCTAGGTTTAGCCAACAAGGCAGATTGGTCCTGCATAGTCCTTGTTGGAGTATTTTCTAGTGGATAATTTGTAGAAGCATGCCCTTGTAATCCCTATGAAAATCCATATGATTCTGCATCCACTTTAATTTGCTGTTCTTCCACTCTTGGTAGTGCTAAAGAAGATGTAGAAGTAGTAGCATAAACCTGAATAGATGAATCAGGACATTTGGCAGATGCATTGTTTGACTCTTCACAAGACATCTGCATCTTTATCTTGGCATTTGGACACACCAAGTCCTGTCCTGGAGCACTTGTGTCCTTAGTGTCGCCTTCACTTAGACGTGCATATGCATCTTCTTTGTGCAATTTTTTTCCTCCGCTGTCATCAACTGAAATTGTTGGTGATGAAACGTCTTCACTTGTTCTCCAGATTGGCATCTCAAGAGGTGGAGATGAGTATTCCAAGTTCTGAACTGGTGCAGCACTCTCCGGATTTGATGAAGGAAAGACTTGGTTCCCATCAAACTTGGAGCAAATATTTGTGATGCTGGATGGGCCGAATCTGTCCATCAATTCTTGTGTGAACCTTGTCCAGCCAATCCTTCTACCTTCTCTGCCGTAGGTGGCCTTAAGCCAACACCACCATTGATTGGCCCTCCCACATAGGTGATAGGATGCAAAATCAACCCTTTCACCCCTCTCTACACCTTGTTTTTCAAAGTAGAATTCAGCTTTGGAGATCCATTCGGTTGGATCTCCTTTCTCAAAGGTAGGGAATTCAATTTTTACCTTTGGTTGGGTGTAGTGGCTTGGGCTGTCATAGTGCTGCCATTCCTCTCTCCTATTTGTCCGCCAATGTTCTGCCTCATGACGACTCTGCATTCTCCTTGGCTGCCATACTGCTGGCCTTCGATCCAAGACCTCATCGTCACTGTATTCATCATAGGGGTCATAGGGCTGGTGCAAATTCGGTGGCACCTCCCTTCTGCACCCTAGACTCATGTGCACTCTCCCCCTTTCTTGAGAGGGAATCTACTCATGGTGAAAATCTTCCTCTTGCTCATGGTGCCATGAGATCTCTGAGTGCAGCCTTCTAGGTTGCTGTGGCAGTATGCTGCTCCTGGCTTTCTCAGTTTTGACTTGTTTTCCAGCCACTCGTGGTGTGTCTCTCTTCAATTGCTCAAGAGAATGGATGATAGAAGATAATTGATGTTTGATATCACTTACCTGGATGTTGAGTGAGCTTCAGTTCCTCTCCAAGGCAAGGATTCTTCCATGGTTAGTGGCTGAGAAATCTTCCCCGGTTTGTTCTTGTGTGTGGGTGAATGCTGCCTAGATGACATGGTAACCGATGATGCCTTGCAATTGACTGGTGTCTATGCTGATGTCTCAACTAGAACACTAATTTGTTGGGGTGATATGCTATCTTTAAACTGGTGGTTGTGCTGATCTCTAAATGAAAGCACCAATTTGTTAGAGTTCTGATTTTTTTCCCCAACTTTTCTACAACTTAGGGGTCAGCACGCCTACTGGAATCCTTCCTAACTTGCTGTCCTATTTGATTCTTGAGTTCTTTTCTTATATTTATGTCCCCTAAGCTGTCCTTCAGGTTAACTAATATATATAAAGGATATGTTGGATAGGCAAGACAACTCTTAAACCTATCACAACTTGCCTTGGTTGAAGAAGACAACTCTTAACTTCAACCTAAGCTCTTAAGCAAGGAAGACAACTCTTAACCTTGTCTTAAGCCCAAGTTATCTCAAGACAACTCTTAAAAGATAACCAAAAATATAAACAAGAAAGTAAGCAAGAATGCTAACCTTGGTTCTTGATTATTCAATGAGAAATAACAAAATTCGGAGCATATGTCCTCCTCACAAATAATGGGCTGTATTTATAGTCCTAAGACATCTTATCCTAATTCAACTAGTACTTAGGTTCCTTATCCACTTAAGATATGTTTTCCTAAGTCAACAAGCTTTTCTAAGTTATTTAAAACATTATCAAGATAGACCTTATCCCATTGTTTCCTAATCCTACAAGGATTCTTGGTCTTTCTTGAATTCCTACTTAGACTAAAATTCCTACTTTGACTAAGTCCTCCTGTCCTTATCTTATCTTCTCTCCTACAGCTGCTGGCTTCTTCTTGCCATTTCCTTCTTGGATTAGACTTCTGCTGTGGCGTCCTTCCTCTCCAAGACTTCTCTTTGGCGTGGTCCCCTTGCTGAAGTAAACCTGCCAAGACGTCCTGCTACTGCTGGAGTTCTTCACGTCGTCACTCTCCTTCTCTTACTTGGATTGCTTCATGCATGTCCTGCCAATGCAGGTCTTCTTCTTGGCTTGGATTTTCGCAATCACTTAGGACTGAGTCAGATCCTGGCCATGCTTGATTGCATGCTGCGTGCAGGCTTGTTGTGCACACTTGTTGGCTTGTTGCTGCTTCTCTTGCTGCCTATCGTCTTGTGCATATTCTCTCACACTCCCTTTGCCTTGTAAGGTCCTCAACAGTATGTGAGGTGAACTTCCTTGTCCTACCGGAACATCCCCGCGGGTGCAGCAGAGGGTTCGTGCACATTTTGTAGTGTGTAGGATGAACTTCTGGGGGCGACCGCAACATCTCCGTGGGTGCAGCAGAGGCATCAGGCACGTTCGGCAGTGCCCAGCACAAACTTCCTGGAGTCACCATAACATCCCTGCAGGCAACACAATGGCATCAGGCACATTGGGCAGTGCATGAGATGTATTTATGGGAGCGACCAAAAAATCACCATGGGCTCGGCAAAGGAGTTGGATGTGTTCGGCAGTGCTTAGGACGAACTTCCAGTAGTGAACGGAGCATTCCCTCAGGCTCGGCAGCGACATTGGCATGTTCAGCAGTGTGCAAGATGAACATCCGGGAGCAACAGAACATCCCCATGGGTGCGACAGAGGCATCGGTAGCACTTGGCAATGCATGGGACAAACTACAGGGAGAAACTGGGACATCCCCGCGGGCACAGCAGCAGTGTTGTATACGTTCAGCAGTGAGTGGGAAAAACATCCGGGACCAACTGAAAGTTCCCACGGGCTTGGCAGTGAGCAGGACGAACATCCGGGAGTGACTGGTAAATCCCCGTGGGCTCGGCAAAGGCATTGGATGCATTGATGCATTCTACAGTGCTAGGGATGAACATCTGGGAGCCACCAGCACATCCCTATGGGCACAGCAGAGGCTTTGGGCACATTTGACAGTGCACGGGGCAAACTTCTAGGATTGACCAGAACATCCCCGTGGGCATGGTAGAGGCTTCAGGTGCATTCGTCAATGTGCGGGATGAACTTCTGAGTACTACCGGATCATTCTTGTGGGCATGGCACCATCTTCAGACGTGTTCAGCAGTGTGCAGGACAAACTTCCGGAAGCAACCAGAACATCCCACAGGCATGGCAGTGGCATCGAATATGTTCAGCAGTATGCAGGACGAGCTTCCCAGACCTGCCAGAATATCCCTACGATTACGGCAGAAGGTTCATGCACATTTGGTAACGTGCAGGATGAACTTCTGGGAGTGACCACAACATCCCTGCGAGTGCAGTAGAGGCATCGGGCACGTCCGGCAGTGCCCAAGATGAACTTCTGGGAGTCACTGGAACATCCCCACAGGCAACACAGCGGCGTCAGGCATGTTTGGCAGTATGCGAGATGTACTTCTGGGAGCGACTGGAAAATCACCATGGGCTCGGCAGAGGAGTTGGACATGCTTGGCAGTGCTCGGGTTGAATTTCCAGGAGTGACATTGGATACGTTCAGCAGTGTGCGAGGCAAACTTGCCAGAGCGATCGGAACATCCCTGCTGGTGAGCAGAGTGTTGAGAACCTAAGTATGCAGGAAAGGCAATGGGCAAAAAATGGGGCAGCAAAGGAGAGCATGGGCCAGAAAATGTGCACAACAAGCCTAGCAATAGCAAGTGTGCAGCCCGGCAGTGAGGCCTGGGCGTTCCTAATCAATGAAGGACATTCATGCCAACAAGAGTTCCAGCAGAAGAAGGATATTTGCATCAAGCAGAGTTCTAGCAGCAGTAGGACATCCATGCCAAGCAAAGCTGTAACAGCAGCAGGACATCCATTCCAAAAAGAGTTCAATCAGCAATAGGACACTCATGATGAGTTCCAGTAGCAATAGGATAGTCACGACAAGAAGAATTCTAAGGGCAGAAGGATATGCATTCAGAGTCCTAGTGATATGCCTCAAGGATCTTCAATGGTGAATCAAGATCTAATGGGTATATTTTTTTAGGGTTTTATGGATGGAAAAAGGTGCTGGTATATAGTATAGTTGTTGGGTGGATGAAAATTCGTAATTGGAGTAAGTTACTGGGTCTGTAGGGGTGTTTTAAGAAAGCGGAAGGGTTATGTACGAATTTTGAAGTAGGAATGTGATAGGGATAGCCTATGAAAAGTTTAATAGGAGAAAACTAGTTAATCAAGTTTGATAAGATCAAATCGCCACAAACAAGATTACTAGGTTGATTCGCCACACTCTAAGATAGAAAGAAGGAAGAGTGATAAGAATCGATAGATAATTCGCCACTAAACAAGGAATTTGTTTAGATAAGAATTTGGATGCAACGAAGCAAAATTCCGCTTATTTCTCAAAACTGTTTAATTACAAGCACTAATGTCGTATTTATAGTAATGACAGCCTTTCCATGTCTAACTTATACTAAAACGCCTAATTCATCTATGATAAGGATTCCTAAAGTAAATAAGGACTACTAAGTCATCTAGATTTCTACGAAGATAAGCCTAATATATCGGGTTCCTAATCCTATGTAAAACCCTACTTAATCTCAAACTCCTTGCCTAGTGATATTTTCTGCTGCTGCTGGAATTCTTCTTGGCATGGATATCCTTTGTTAATGAGGATTAATCTTTCTTGGATGGCAGTAACTTCATTTTCATGATTGAGCACATCACCTAGTCCTACAAGAATTAGGCAAGAGGAAGTGCAGTTGTTGTAAAATACAAGATAAGGTAGGAATTCTAGTCTAGGTAGAAATTCAAGAAAGACCAAGAATCCTAGTAGAATTAGGAAACATTTGGATAAGGTCTATCTTGATAATGTTTTATTTGACTTAGAAAAGCTTGTTGACTTAGGAAAACATATCCTAAGTGGATAAGGAACCTAAGTACTAGTTAAATTAGGATAAGGCTGTCTTAGGACTATAAATACAGCCCATTATTTGTGAGGAGCTCATAAGCTACGAATTTTGTTATTTTCTCATTCATTAATCAAGA
Organism: Xylocarpus granatum; assembly: GCA_019650275.1. NCBI lineage: Eukaryota > Viridiplantae > Streptophyta > Magnoliopsida > Sapindales > Meliaceae > Xylocarpus > Xylocarpus granatum. Next base: position 84,279 of record BNST01000575.1, read on the forward strand.
ATCAAAGGTAAGCATTCTTGCTCACATTCTTGTTTATATTTTTGGTTATCTTTTAAGAGTTATCTTGAGATAACTTGGGCTTAAGTTAAGGTTAAGAGTTGTCTTCTTCAACCAAGACAAGTTGTGATAGGTTTAAGAGTTGTCTTGCCTATCCAACATATCTTTATATATATTAGTTAACCTGAAGGACAGCTTAGGGGATATAAAATACAAAAAGAACTCAAGAATCAAATGGGATCAGCAAGTTAGGAAGGATTCCAGTAGGCGTGCTGACCCCTAAGGTGTAGAAAAGTTGGGGAAAAAAATCGGGACCCCAACACAGAGGCTTCGGGAAGTGAGTGGGACAAACTTTCGGGTGCAACTAGAACATCCCTGTAGGCACGGCAGAGGCATCGGATGTGTTCGGCATTGCTTGGGACGAACTTCCAGGAGTGACCGGAACTTCTCCACAGGCACAGCAAAGTCTTCGGTCGCGTTGTCCATGCGTGGGACAAAGTTGCAGAAGCGATCGACGATGCGACCGGAACATCACTGTGGGCATGGCAACGGCGTAAGATGCATTTGAGTTGGGGTTTTGATTTCGTGTCCCAATTTTTTTACACCTTAGGGGTCAGCACGACTTCTAAAACCTCTCCTAACTTACTGTCCCGTTTGATTCTTAAGTTCTTTTCTTAGATTTACATCCCTAATCTATCATTTGGGATTAACTAATGAATAAAAGATATGTTGGATAGGCAAGACAACTCTTAAACCTATCACAACTTGCCTTGGTTGAAGAAGACAACTCTTAACTTCAACCTAAGCTCTTAAGCAAGGAAGACAACTCTTCACCTTGTCTTAAGCCCAAGTTATCTCAAGACAACTCTTAAAAGATAACTGAAATATAAACAAGAATAGAAGCAAGAATGCTAACCTTGATTCTTGATTAATGAATGAAAATATACAAATTCGAAGCATATATCCTGCTCACAAATAATGGGCTGTATTTATAGTATTAGACAGCCTTATCCTAATTCAACTAGTACTTAAGTTCCTTATCCACTTAGGATATGTTTTCCTAAGTCAACAAGGTTTTCTAAGACAACTAAAACTTTATCAAGATAGACCTTATCCAAATGTTTCCTAATTCTACTAGGATTCTTGGTCTTTCTTGATTGACTAATTCCTATTTGACTAAACCTTTCTGTCCTTATCTTATCTCATCTCCTACAGCTGCTGACCTTCATCTTGCTGTTTCCTTCTAGGATTAGGACTTCCATATGGCGTGTCCTTCCATTCCAAGACTTCTCCTTGACGTGATCATCTTGTTGAAGCTAAACCCTTCATGACATCCTGCTGCTGCTGGAGTTCTTCATGCCGTTCTTCATGCTTTCTTTCTGCTTGGATTGCACCATGCGTATCCTGCCAATGCTGGAGTCCTTCTTGGCTTGGATGTCTGCTGGTCAATTAGGACAAAGTCAGAACCTGGCCATGCTTCACTGCCTGCTGCGTGCAAGCTTGTTGCGCACGCATTCTGGCCTGTTGCTGCCTCTCTTGCTGCTTGGCGCCTCTCTCGCATCTGCTCATGGTCCCTTTGCCTCCTAAGGTCCTCAACAGTTTGGCAGCACACGGGATGAACTTCTGGGAGTGACTGGAACATCCCCACGTGTGTGACAGAGGCTTCTGTTGAGTTGGGCAGTGCATGGGAAGAACTTTCAAAATCAACCTGAGCATCCCTGCAGGCGCAGCAGCAGCGTAGGACACATTCGACAGTGCATATGATGAACTTGCGGCAGTCAACGGAACATCCTCGCTGGCACGGCAGCAGTGTTGGGCGTGTTTGGTAGTGTGTGAGATGAACTTCTGGGAACGACCAAAAAATCCCTGCCAGTGTAGCAGAGGGTTCGGGCATGTTGGGCAGTCTGTAGGACAAACTTCCAGGAGTGACCATAACATCCCTGTGGGCACGGTAGAGGCTTCGGGCGTATTGGGCAGTGCATGGGATGAACTTACTGGAGTGGCCGGAGCATCCCCACAGGTGCAGCAGTGGCGACGGACGCATTCGACAGTTTGCAGGATGAACTTGTGAGAGTGACTGGAACATCCCCGCAGGCGTGGCAGAGGCTTCAGTCAAGTTGGGCAGTGTGCAGGACGAACTTCTGGGAGTGACCAAAGCATCCCCGTGGGTGCAGCAGAGCCGACGGGCGCATTCGGCAGTGCACGGGATGAACTTTTGGGAGCGACTGGAACATCCCTGCGGGCGCGGCAGAGGCTTCAGTTAAGTTGGGCAGTGTGCAGGACAAACTTCTGAAAATGACCAGAACATTTCGCTGGCGTGGCAGTGGCATCGGGCGGATAGGCAGTGTGCAGGACAAACTTTCTGAAGTGACCAGAACATTCCCACGGGCACGGCAGTGGCGTTGGACACATTGGGCAGTGTGCATGATGAACTTTGGGAGCAAATGGAACATCCCCGCTGGCGCGGCAGTGGTGTTCAGTGCATCGGCAGTGTGCAGGACAAACTTCTGAGAGCAACCGGAACATCCCTGGTGGCATGACAAAGGCTTCGGACACATTAGGCAGTGTGCAGGATGAACTTCCACGAGCGACCGGAACATCACAGCGAGCAGGGCAGAGGTGTCAGGCACGTTCAGCAGTGCACAGGATAAATTTTTTTCCCCAACTTTTCCACACCTTAGGGGTCAGCACACCTACTGGAATCCTTCCTAACTTGCTGTCCCGTTTGATTGTTGGGTTCTTTTCTTATATTTGTGTCCCCTAAGCTATCCTTCGGGTTAACTAATATATATAAGGATATGTTGGATAGGCAAGACAACTCTTAAACCTATCACAACTTGCCTTGGTTGAAGAAGACAACTCTTAACTTCAACCTAAGCTCTTAAGCAAGGAAGACAACTCTTAACCTTGTCTTAAGCCCAAGTTATCTCAAGACAACTCTTAAAAGATAACCAAAATATAAACAAGAATGGAAGCAAGAATGCTAACCTTGATTCTTGATTAATGAATGAAAAGAATACAAAATTCGGAGCATATGTCCTGCTCACAAATAATGGGCTGTATTTATAGTATTAGACAGCCTTATCCTAATTCAACTAGTACTTAGGTTCCTTATCCACTTAGGATATGTTTTCCTAAGTCAACAAGGTTTTCTAACACAACTAAAACATTATCAAGATAGACCTTATCCCAATGTTTCCTAATCCTACTAGGATTCTTGGTCTTTCTTGAATTCCTACTTAGACTAGAATTCCTACTTTGACTAAATCTTTCTGTCCTTATCTTATCTCCTCTCCTACAGCTGCTGACCTTCATCTTGCTGTTTCCTTCTAGGATTAGGACTTCCATATGGCGTGTCCTTCCATTCCAAGACTTCTCCTTGACATGAACATCTTGCTGAAGTCAAACCTGCCATGACGTCCTGCTGCTGCTGGAGTTCTTCATGCCATCCATGTCCTTCTCCTGCTTGGATTGCTTCATGCGTGTCCTGCCAATGCTGGTGTTCTTCTTGGCTTGGATTTCTGCAGTCAGTTAGGACAGAGTCAGAACCTGGCCGTGCTTCACTGCATGCTGCGTGCAAGCTTGTTGTGTGCACATTCTGGCCTGTTTCTGCCTCTCTTGCTGCTTGGTGCCTCGCGTGCATTCGCTCATGCTCCCTTTGCCTCCTATGGTCCTCAACAGTTCGGCAGTGCATGGGACAAAACTTCTGGAGCATCCACAACATCTCCACAGGGCCTGCTGGCTCGGATACGTTTGGCAGTGTGTGGGACGAACTTCCAGGAGCGACCAGAACATCTCCACAGGTGTGGCAGTGGCATCAGGGGTGTTTGGCCGTGCGCGGGATGAACTTTTCGGGAGCAACTGGAGCATCCCTGTGGGCTCAGCAGTGGTGTTGGGTGCGTTTGACAGTGCGTGGGATGAAACTTCCGGGAGTGACCAGAAAATACCCACGGGCTTGGCAGAGGCATTGGACGCATTTGGCAGTAGTAGAGACAAACTTCCAGGAGCAACCGGAACATCCCTGCGGGTGCAGCAGTGGCTACGGGCAGGCTAGCAGGCTACGGGCGTGTTCAGCAGTGAGCGGATGAAATTCTGGGAGCAGTGCAGAAACATCCTCTTGGGCATGGCAACAGCGTCGAATATGCTCGGCAATGCATGGGATGAACTACCAGAAGTTTGTCCCACACGCTGCCAGATGCACCCGATGCTGCTGCCACACTCCGCGGGGATGCTCCGGTCGCTCCCGAAGTTTGTCGCATGTACTGCCAAATGTGCCCAATGCCTCTGCTGTGCCCACGGGGATGCTCCGGTCACTCCTAGAAGTTCATCCCGCACACTGCCCAACACGTCCGATGCCTCTACTGTGCCAGCGGGGATGTTCTTGTCGCTCCAGGAAGCTCGTCCCCCACTGCCAATGCCCTGACCCCTGCCATGCCCGCGAGTTTTTCCAATCGCTCCACAAAGTTCATCCATAGACTGCCGAACGCGCCCGACGCCTCTGCCGCGCCTACTGGGATGTTCGGTCACTCCTGGAAGTTTCATCCCGCACACTGCCCAATGCGTCGATGCCTCCACCGCAGCTGCAGTGATGTTCCAGTCATTCCTGGAAGTTTGTTTCCTGCACTGCACAATGCGCCCAAAGCCTCTTCTGCTCCTGTGGGGATGTTCTGGTCGCTCCAAGAAGTTTGTCCAGCGCACTGCTGAACGTGTCTATGCCGCTGTGCCCCCAGGGAATGTTTAGGTCAGTCCCAGAAGTTCATCCCATGCACTGCCTAAAGCACCCCACGCCTCTGCCCATGCCACAGGGATGTTCCAGTTGCTCCCTGAAAGTTTGTCCCTCTCACTGGTGAACACGCCCGACTGCCTCTGCCGCACCGAGAGGATGTTCTAGTTGCTACCAGAAGTTCATCCCGTGCACTGACCAAAGTGCCCGAAGCCTCTGCGCACCCATGGGGAAGTTCCAGTTGCTCTACAAGTTTGTCCCACGCACTGCCCAACGTGCCCGATGCTGCACGCTGCCCAGGGATTCCGTCACTCCCAGAAGTTCATCCGTGCACTGCCAAATGCACCTGATGCCTCTGCATGCCCATGGGGATGTTCCGGTTTCTCCCAGAAGTTTCGTCCCAAGCACTGCCGAATGCGTCTGATGCCTCTGCCGAGCATGCAGGGAATTTTCGGTTGCTTCTAGAAGTTCGTACCATGCACTACCAAATACGCCCGACGGCGCTGCCAAGCCCGTAATGATGTTCCAATCACTCCCGAAAATTCGTCCTGTGCACTACCAAATGCACCTGCAAGGATGTTTTGGTCACTCTGCGAAGTTCATCCAGCGCACTGCCCAACATGCCCGACACGTCTGCTGCACCAGTAGGGATGTTCCAGTCGCTCCTGGAAGTTTATTCCGCACACTGCCAAACGCACTTGATGCCTTTGCCCCGCCTACGGAGATCTTTTGGTTGCTTCCAAAAGTTTATCCCGACCACTGCTGAACGCGTCCGATGCCTTTGATGAGCTAACGGGGATGTTTCGGTCACTCCTGGAAGTTCACCCCGCACACTGCCCAATGCAGCCATAGCTTCTGCTGCAGCCATAGAGATGATCTAGTCACTCCCAAAAGTTCTCCTCACACACTTCTGAATGTGCCTGATGTCGTTGCTGCAACCGCAGAGATGTTCTGGTCACTCCAAGAAGTTTGTCCCGTGCACTGCCAAATGTGCCCAAAGCTTCTACCACGCCCACGGTGATATTCCAGTTGCTCCTAAAGTTCGTCCCATGCACAGCCCATGTGCCCGAAGCCTCTATCGTGTCCACAAGGATGTTCCTGTTGCCCCAGAATTTCATCCCATGCACTGCCAAATGCACCCAATGCCATTGTTATGCTTGTGGGGATGTTCCAGTCGCTCCCAAAAGTTTGTCCCCAACACTGCTGAACAAGTTTGATGACTTTGCCAAGCCCACAGGAATGTTTTGGTCCCTCTTGGACATTCGAACCTCACACTACAAAACGCACCCGAAGCCTCTGGTGCACCTGCAGGGATGTTTTGGTTCTAATGCTTCTTTTTGGAAAGAATGATTTGTTGCAGGACTACCCAAATTCTTTAGTTACAGAATTCTCAAAAAGTTAGTTGAATTCACGTGAGGTGCTTCAATCCCATGGAATTCAATAACTTATGGTCAACTCTTTGCATTTGTCAAAAAAAAAGGTTTAGCCCTCTATCAAGAACAAAAGAAAAATGAAAAACTAATAGGTTTTCTTTCAATCAAGTTGTGGGAAATTTTTGTGCCCAATATGGATTAATCAATAGTCTTCTTGAAGGGATTGAAAGGATTGAAATTTGAATATTGAAAATAATATTGATTTTGAAAATTAAAGATTGATTATGAAAATTGAAAATAAGTATTGAAATTGAAAATTGAAATTAAATTGATTAATTTTGGAACACAAAATTGTTTAAAAGATTTTTATTGAAATCTTGAAATAGTACAAAACTTGTGCTTAGTTTTCAGAGAGTTGTTCCAAATTTTGCCTCCCCGAGCAACTAAACTTGAACTCTAATTTATACAAGTCCTAAAGCTAGATTGAACACTATTACAATAATTGAGCATCTACTTTTACAAAAGTTAGATAGCTGGAGCTTTTTCAGGATAGCTTTACTTTTCCTTCGAAAAAGTAATTTGGACGACCTAATCATGATTCTTCGCCGAAAGAAGAATTGTCTTCACTTGATCATTGAGCTTCTTTTCCTTTGCACTGAAAGAAGCTTTTGTCTTCATGTGGTAGTGGAGCATCTTATGTAGGGGCCTAGTGTCTCCCACTTTTGACCTTGAGCAATAATACAAATTCTTTTGATTAAAAATTAAAAAGGATCGTGGTTGGCAAAAGGGTTATCTTCAGGGTTGAAACCTGTGGATGTCATCAGGTTTTTTTTTAATAATCTCATAACAATTTCTCAAAACATTATGAGACAAGTTTTTGTAATTGTAAATTCATAGAATCAATCTAGATGCAGGAATGCCTGGCTTACCAATGGTCTCACTGCCTCCCTCGAGTTTTACTGCTAGGAACACCTTAAGACTTACCAATGCATACACAGATTTTAACTTGTTACCTTTTTGATCTTCAAAACTTGTAATCGTAGAAAATTGTCCACACTTTGTTTTGTGGCCTTGATGCTAAGATTATTGTTTAAAACTATAATGCTAATAATAAAGCTTATTATACATCATACTTAAATATTTTATCATAGTTGTTGATATAGTAGTTGATCTCTTGTTGATCTGTCGGTGAATAATGTATTGTAACCTTAAGAGTACGAAAAATTCCCGATGGATTCTTGATAGTATACTATCTTATAGATAGCCTTCTCATGAATAACCTCTAGTTCTAGAACAAACTAGAAGTAGTCAAGCACAATTTTGATGTAGTTGACAGGATGAGCAAAGTTGAAAGTGATTTGATGGTCTTCGAATTGAGCAATGAAGGTTAAAACCGAAGGATCTAGGTGTATGATGTTTTCAAAGGTTTTGTGGATAATGTTTGGTATTTGAAAAAGAAGGTTTTGAAAGAGTTTGACCAGAAAGAAGAGGGTAAGACTAATTTCTAGTCACTCAGTGTTTTGAAGTGTTTGATCACTCTTGCTTCCCTTGTAAGAATTCTCTTGTAAGATAGTCTAGTAAGGAATTCTCCTCTCCCTTTATATAGGGCGATTGAGAAATCAAAATTTTATAAATTGCTTGCCATTTGGCAAAAATTTGTTTTGACACAAGATTCTTGACATCTTTTTTCAAAACTTCTTTTGTAAACTTGCAATCAATTCGTAAAAGAAAAGTTTTGTTGAACAAATCATCTTGAAATTTCATGATGCATAAAACAATTCATAAATTTTCTTTTTTTAATAGTTGAATAGTTTTTTTGAGCACCGAGCCAAATACCTGAATGATATCTGACTATTGATTCTTTGGTTGAGCCATCTAATCTCTATTTGAGTATCCCACCATATCCTATCTCTGAGGCATCTGTCTCTAAGATCAAGCTAGCACTAGGGTTAGGCAGGGCCAAGCAAGGGATAATTTTGACTTTATCTTTGATCATCTTGACTACATGGGTATGTTGATCAGACCATGCAGGTGGATTTTTCCTAAGTCTATTAAACAGTGGTTGATAGACAGTCCTAAGATTTGGAAAGAAATCAGCTACATAATTAAGAGACCCTAAAAATCTCTGTAATTGGGTTCTATCCTTGATCTCATCTTGAAATTTTGAAGCAAATTCTATTGATCTATTTATGGGTTGAACCATACCTTTGTAGATTTCATGACCTAGAAACCTAACCATAGTTTGAAATAATTTCATCTTAGTAGTGGACACTACTAAACCATTTTGTTTGATTACTCTAAAGAAAATTCGTAAATGTTTGAAATGTTGATCAACGAATTTTGAAAAGATGAGGACATCATCTATGTAAACTATTGAAAATTGAGAATATGGGTTAAGAATATCATTCATAATATTTTGAAATTCAGATGGAGCATTTTTAGTCCAAAAGGGCATTACATTCCATTCGTAATGTCCAAAGGGTACAACAAAAAGTTGTTTTATACAGTCTTGGGCATTAATCTGGATTTGCCAAAATCCTAATTTCATGTCAAATTTAGAAAATATGATGGAATCATATAATCTATTGAGCAAGTCTCTTTTGTTTGGAATAGGATACCTAATCCATTGAAGCACTTTGTTGAGGGGTTTGTAATTGATGACTAGGCACAGGACACCACGTTCTATTTTTGAGTTTTTGTTGACATAAAAGGCTGAGCAACTCCAAGGTGACTTGGATGGACGATGAGATTTTTTGATAATAAATCATTGATCTCCTTTTTGCAATGTTCAAGGAGGTCATGATTCATTTGAATGGGTCTTGCTTTGGTTGAAATGTCTCTCTCATGAAAATTCTTTTCATAAGGGAGTTGGACTATATGTTTTTTTCTTTCCCAAAAAGCATTGGGTAGGTCTGAGCATATTTCTTTTTGAAAAAGTGATTGAAGCTCATGAATCCTTGTCTGAATGAGTGGATTCCCTAGCTGGCTTTCTACTTTGGTATGATTGAGCTCTTTTTGTAAAGTTTGTACATGTGATTCCTTATGTCAAATAAGGTTGATCTGTTGGGTTATTGAGTTTTGTTGGAGCATGTGAACTTTTTTTTTGACTAATGGCAGACAAAAAGTTGAAAGACACTTTGGTACCCAGTACCTTAGTGTGGATTCCTTTATCATCTACTTGGAATGGATAGATTTGAGTTAGGAATGGGGTCCCTAAAATGATATTTTGAGAAAGATTTTTGACCAAAATAAAACTATTACGGAAGCAATAGTTTTGATTACAGACTTGAGCATTGGAGAGTTTGTACCTAACATTTAGGTTTGAACCATTGGCACTATTGAGACGTTCATAGGTTTTCTCATAGTATTGGGTAGGAATTATTCCTTCTCGAATACAGTTTTGATCTGCACCAGAATCAACTAATGCAGTGGTGTTAATAGAGAAACTATTTCCTATGTGTAAGGAAATATTGACATACCATTTTTGGAAATTAATCCTATTGATCAAATGGATAAAACCATCATCATCTAATGGTTGATCTAGTAAGGGTAAAGGTTGGGATGGTTGACTATTACTACTTTTAGCTTGTTGATTTGCAGTTTGGACAATATTTCTAGAGTTTTCCAATAACTCTATCCTAACATTGGTTTGAAGCTGTTGAAGTTGTTGATCATTGACTTGTTTTTTCAAGTCTTTGATTTGGGCTTTTAGGAGTTTAACTTCTCCTTGAAGTTCTCCCATGGTCACCTGTTTGAACAGATTTTAAGTAGGGTATTTCTCAAAGATTTTGTTGAGATTAAAAGGTTCAAGAGTACTAGCCTGTTGTTCACGGGTAATGATTTCCCTAAGGTCGAGCAAATATTTTCTTTTGAGCTCTGGGTCATCTATTTTGTCAATGATATCAAGTAGAAACTGTTTATCAACTTTGTTTCTACTAATCATGTTAAGATGTGGACAGTTACAAATGTTCTCCGAACAATCGCTAACTTTGAGCTAACCCACTATCACTAGTAGTTTGATCTATTTGTTGAATGAGTTCATCTGAAGACTCAGATGATTGGTCACTAGATTCTTCACTAAGAAGAAGTTGAGTGAATTTGGATCTAAGGTCCTCTTGGTCCTTAAAGATTTCATTGATCTTGGATTTGGTCCTACAATTGGTTAAGGTGTGGCCTAGCTTCTTACAAGTCCAACAAACAATATCCTTGTTTTTGGGCTTATAAGTTTTCCTATGCTTCTTGGGCCTTGAATAGTATTGATCCTGATTTTGGGCCTTTTGTTTCCTTGGCTTGGTGTAGTAAGAAATTTGTTTGGGCCTAAATTTCTTTCTACAGGATGGAGCCTGGATGTTGTCATATCCATATTGGGCACAGAAATTTCCCACAACTTGATTGAAAGAAAACCTATCAGTTTTTCTTTTTCCTTTTGTTCTTGACAGAGGGCTAAACCTTCTTTTTTGACAAATGCAAAGAGTTGACCATAAGTTATTGAATTCTATGGGATTGAAGCACCTCCCTGTGAATTCAACTAACTTTTTGAGAATTCTGTCACTAAAGAATTTGGGCAATCCTGCAACAAATCTTTCTTTCCAGAAAGAAGCGTTTACAATCTTGTCATTGGAAGATATGTGTAACAAACACATCTTTGTACCAATGGAAGTCTCCTAGGGTTGGACACCTAACATTGGTCAAAACTATTTTTGAGCTTTGAAGTTCTTCTTGAGTGTTACCGATGAAGTGCATTCCTATGGTATGGACTAACACTTCTACTACATTTTGCTTCTCATGTTCTTCCATGAAACCTTGATCATCTTCCACTTGGTATTTTTCTACGTGGTTGAGAATATTCTCCTAATCCAGATTACTTAAACTATTGTCCCACCAATGGCGTAAGGAACCTGTAAAACCTACAACAATATATCTTGCTCAGTATGATCAGAATGTTTGAGGGCTTTGTAGGCTAAAGAGGCCATTCCTATTTCTTGAAGCAAATTCATAACCTCATACTCAGATCTACCATTCATGTTCCATTAATAAATGGCTTCTCCTGTGTATTGAGTACTTATGAATTTTGAGCATTCTTCATATTGAATGTCTGGTGGAGTTGGTCTAGGATAGTAATTCCTAGTTGAATCAGTCCTGAATTTGGGCCTAGATTGACGTTGGACCTTGTTAAGCTAGATGGGTTCACCGTCACTAGAATGGGCTTGGGCTTGGCTTTCATCTATTGTATTGATATTGGGCTTGGATGAACTTGGAAGTTGGGCTAATTGTTGATTGATTTGATCCAAAAGTTCCACTTTCCTAAAAGTAAGAGGTTCTTTGGATGTTGAAGGTAGATTGTAAGGTTTGAACAAAGGTGGAGATATATTTGAGGGAAATTGGGCTTGCTGCTTGGGCTGGAGGTTGTCCAATTTATCTTCTATACGGCTGACTTGATTGGCTACCGTATGGAGGATTTGACTCTAGAAATTATTCTGCTCATAAACCTTTTTGACATCACCTAAGGTTAATGACTCAGAATTTGATCTATTATCAGCAATTTTCAAAGGAGAAGTTGGAATGGTTGTTTCTCCTAATTTGAGATTGATTGATTCCAATGGTGGATGAACCAATTGGATAGGACCATGGGATTTTGTCTCCCATTTCCTAGTTTGACTAGATTGAACATGAATTGCTGCAAAAGGGTAATGAATCTTGTTATTGGCAAGATACATTTCGAACCATGTAAAGAAAGGGATATTGACTTTGAGTCTATTCATTTCTTCATACCAAATTTCCCTAATTTGATCACGTTTTAGGACAGAGAAATTTTCAAAGAACCATTTAACCTTGACGTGGTTAATGGGAGCTTTGAAATCTTGACGTAGAAAGTCTTTGTCAATCTAAAAATCCTCTCGGATAATCATATTGACGGATTGAAAAGTCAGAAAGGGTTGGAGAACCTGGGGTTGACACTTGTGTAACTGGTTCAGCTATAGGATTTGAGTAATTGACAGAACTTTGAGCACTTTGAGTTTCTACTTCATCTACCTTATATGGTTTTGATGAAGAAGGGTTTGAAAAAGATTGTCTAACAGTTTGGAAATCTGTTATTGAAGCAAAAGGTCTTGGTTGTCTAAAAGAATTGAACCTAAGTAGAATATGGCCATCACTGGTCTCTTCTACTTCTTTGAGATCATGTTTTTTGATGTTTCTAGGAACTTGTGGGTTCCTAAATTTCCAAGTTTCTGGTATAGTGATTTGATCCCATTGGAGCAGTTTTGGCATAAAGGTTGATGCAGGGGTATCCTGTCTTTGAGTGTGAACAGTGATCATGGTGGTTTCTCCTTTGTCATCACTAAGGAGACACCTATGATCAAATTGAGATGTGAGTTGGTGGAACATCCCCACGGGCACGCCAGAGGCTTCCGACTCATTGGGAAGTGCTCGGGACAAACTTCCGGGAGGGACCAAAACATCCCCGCAGGCATGGGAGAGACATTTGGCGCATTTGACAGTGCATGGGACGAAGTTCTGGGAGTGACCAGAACATCCCATCGGGTGTGGAAGCAGCGTCAGACATGCTTGGGAGTGTGTGAGATGAACTTCCAGTAGTGATCGGAACATCGCCGCTGGAGCGGCACAGGCTTTAGGCACATTGGGCTGTGTGCAAAAAGAACTTATAGGAGTGAGAGGAACATCCCTGCGAGCATGGCAGCAGTGTTGGACACTTGGCAGTGCACGGGGCAATCTTCTGGGAGCAATCAAAACATCCCCACCGGCATGGGAGAAGCTTCGGGCGCATTGGGTAGTGCACAAGAAGTACTTCCAAGAGCGACCAGAACATCCCCGCGGGCGTGGCAGAGGCGTTGGGCACATTTGACAGTGCATAGGACAAACTTCTAGGAGCGACCGGAATATCATTGCAGGCACGGCAGTGGCATTGGGTGCATTGTGTAGTGCATAGGACGAACTTCCCTGATCTACTAAAACATCCCATCGGGCATGGCAGAGGCATCCAGGGCATTTAGCAGTGCGCGGGACAAACTTCTGGGAGCGATCAGAACAACCCTGCGGGTGTGGCAAGAGGGTCGGGTGCATTCGGCAGTGCTTAGGATGAGCTTTCGGGAGTGACTAGAACATCCCCGCAGGCATGGTAACAGCATCGGATGCATTCGGAAGTAGGCAGGACGAAGTTTGGGAGCAATCAGAACATCCCTATGGGCGCGGTGGTGGAGTCGGATGCGTACGACCGTCTGCAGGATGAATTTCTGGGAGTGACCGGATCATTCCCACAGGCTTGGTAGAGGCATCGGGCGCATATGGTAGTGCATGGTACAAACTTCCAAGAGTGACAGAGGCATGTGCATTCGGCTGGAACGTCCCTACAAGCACGGCAGAGGCATCAAGTGCATTCGGCAATGCATAGGAGGAACTTCACAGAGTGACTAGAATATCACCATAGGTGGGGCAATGGCATCGGGACGAACTTCTGGGAGCAACTGTAACATGCCCGCGGGTGCAGCAGAGCTATCGGGCACGTTCAGCTGTACATCCCCCCAGGCATGTCATGGGCTTCCAGCGCATTGGGCAGTGCACAGGACAAACTTCTGGGAGCAGCCAGAACATCCCCGCAGGCATGTCAGTGGCGTTGGGTACGTTTGGCAGTGCGCAAAACAAACTTCTGGGATTGACCAAAAAATCCCCAGGGCCTAAGTAGAGGTGTCGGACACATTCGGCAGTGCTCAGGACGAACTTACAGGGGTGACCAGAACATTCCCGCAGGTGTGGCAGTGGCATCAAACATGCTCCACATTGCATGAGACAAACTTTCAGGAGTGACCAGAACATCCCCACAAGCGCGGAAGAAGCTTTGGGTGTGTTTAGCTGTGCACAGGATGAACTTCCAAGAGCCACTGGAACATCCCCGTGAATGCAGCAGTGGCATCATGCATGTTCGGCAGTGAGTGGGATGAAATTCTGGGCGCGACCGGAACATTCTTATGGACACTGCAGTGGCATCAGACATATTCAACAGTGCATGGGACGAACTTCCAGGAGTGACCAGAATAACCCCGCGGGCGTAGCAGAGGCTTCGAGCGTGTTGGGCAGTGCACAACATGAACTTTTGGGAGCGACCGGAACTTCCCCATGGGTGCAGTAGAGGTGTTGGACACATTCTGCAGTGCTGAAGACAAACTTCCGAAAGCGATAGGAACATCCTCGCTGGTGCGGCAGTGGCTTTGGGCACGTTTGGTAGTATGCGGGATGATTTTTTGGGAGCAACCACGGGTGTGGCAGCATCGTCGGGCACGTTTGTGTTGGTGTCCCGAATTCTTGTCCCAACTTTTCTACATATTAGGGGTTAGCACAACTTCTAAAACTCTCCTAACTTGCTATCCTATTTGATCCTTGAGTTCTTTTCTTTGATTTGCATCCCCTAAGCTGTCCTTTGGGATTAACTAATGAATAAAAGATGTGTTCGATAGGAAAGCCAACTCTTAAACCTATCTCAACTTGCTGTGGTTGGAGAAGATAACTCTTGACTTCAACCTAAGCTCTCAAGCAAGGAAGACAATTCTTCAACTTGTCTTAAGCCCAAGTTAGCTCAAGACAACTGTTAAAAGATAACCGAAATATGAACAAGAATATTAGCAAGAATGCAAACCTTGATTCTTGATTAATGAATGAAAACATACAAATTCGGAGCATATCTCCCTGCTCACAAATAGTGGGCTGTGTGTATAGTTTTAGACAGCCTTATCCTAATTCAACTAGTACTTAGGTTCCTTATCCACTTAGGATATGTTTTCCTAAGTCAACAAGGTTTTCTAAGACAACTAAAACCTTCTCAAGATAGACCTTATCCAAATGTTTCCTAATTCTACTAGGATTCTTGGTCTTTGTTGATTGACTAATCCTATTTTGACTAAACCTCTGTATCCTTAGCTTATCTTATCTCCTACAGCTGTTGGTCTTTATCTTGCTATTTTCTTCTAAGATTAGGACTTCCATGTGGTGTGTCCTTCTGTTCCAAGACTTCTCCTTGATGTGAACAACTTGTTGAAGCTAAACCCTTCTTGACGTCCTGCTGCTGCTGGAGTTCTTCATGCCGTACACGTCCTTCTCCTGCTCGAATTGCACCATGTGTATCCTACCAATACTGGAGTCCTTCTTTGCTTGGATGTCCGTGGTCAATTAGGACAAAGTCAAAACCTTGTCCTGCATAACTGCATCTCGCGCACAAGCTTGTTGCGAGCACATTCTGGCTCTTAGCTGTCTCTCTGGCTGCTTGGTGCCTCTCTCCCACTCACTCATGCTCCCTTTGCCTTCTAAGGTCTTCAACAGTTCGGCAATGAGCGGGACAAACTTTCAGAAACAACTAGGACAGCACCACAGGCACGCCAGCGCTATTGGCCACGTTCGGCAGTGTGCAGGATGAACTTGTGGAAGCAAGCACAACATCCCCACAGATGTGGCGGAGGCTTCAGGTACGTTAGGCAGTGCGGGAGACGAATGTCCCTAAGTGACTGGAACATCCCAATGGGTGTGGTTGGCATTGCACAGGATGAGCTTCTGGTAGCGACTGAAATATCTCCGCAGGTGTTGCAGATCCATCAGGCATGTTTGGCATTGCACGGGACGAACTTCCTGGATTGACCCAAACATCCCTACTGGTGTGTTAAACAGTGTACAGGACAAACTTCTGCCAGTTACTGGATCATCCCTGTGGGCTTGTTGAACAGTGCACAACATGAACTTCTGGGAGCGACCAGAGCATCCTGATGGGCGTGACAATGGTGCCGGGTGCGTTCAGAAGTGCGCTGTACGAACTTCCAGGAGTGACCGGAACATCCCCGCGGGCACGGCAGTGCTGCCAGGCGTGTTTGGCTGTGCGCAGATCAAACTTCCATGAGCGACCTGAACATCCCTGCAAGTGCAGCAGCAGCATCGAACACATTCAACAGTGCAGAGGGCGATCTTCTGCAACCGACCGGAACATCCCTGCAGGCGGGGCAGAGGCATTGGACACATTCGGCAGTGCACTGAATGAACATCTGGGAGCGACCTGAACATTACTGCAGGTGCGGCAGTAGCATTGGATGCGTTCAACAGGGTGCAGAATGAACTTAACGGAGCGACCAAAACATCCCTACGAGTGCAACAATAAAGTCGGGCATGTTTGGCAGTGCATGGAATGAACTTCCGGGAGCAATTGGCACATCCCCATGTGTACAGAAGCAGACATTGGGCACATTCGGCAGCACTCGAGACGAAGTTCTGGCATCGACCAGAGCATCCCCATTGGCATGGCAGAGGTCTCGGGCACATTTGGAAGTGTGCGGGATGAACTTCTGGGAGCAACCAAAATAGGAATTGTAGTCTAAGTAGAAATTCAAGAAAGACCAAGAATCCTAGTAGGATTAGGAAACAATGGGATAAGGTCTATCTTGATAATGTTTTAGTTGACTTAGAAGAGCTTGTTACTTAAAAAAAACATATCTTAAGTGGATAAGGAACCTAAGTACTAGTTGAATTAAGATAAGGCTGTCTAAATACTATAAATACAGCCCATTATTTGTGAGCAGAAGATAGGCTCTAAATTTTGTATATTTCTCATTCATTAATCAAGAATCAAGGTTAGCATTCTTGCTTCCATTCTTGTTTATATTTTGGTTATCTTTTAAGAGCTGTCTTGAGATAACTTGGGCTTAAGACAAGGTTAAGAGTTATCTTCCTTTCTTAAGAGCTTAGGTTGAAGTTAAGAGTTATCTTCTTCAACCAAGGCAAGTTGTGATAGGTTTAAGAGTTGTCTTGCTATCCCAACTATATTAGTTAACCCGAAGGACAGCTTAGGGGATATAAATATAAGAAAAGAACTCAAAAATTAAATGGGACGGCAAGTTAGGAAGGTTTTCAGTAAGCGTGCTGATCCCTAAGGTGTATAAAAGTTGGGGGAAAAAATCAGCAGTGCGTGGGACAAACTTCCGGGAGTGACCAAACATTCTCATGGGCACAACAACGGCATCGGACACATTCTATAATGCATGGCATGAACTTCCAGATGCGATCAGAACATCCCTGCAGGCGCAGCAGCCACATTGGACATATTGGGCAGTGCTTGGGACAAACTTTCAGAAGTGACGGAACATCCCTGCAAGCTTGTTGGGCAACGCACGACATGAACATTTGAGAGTGCCCAGAACATCCCCACACGTGCGGCAGAGGTGTTGGATGCATTCAGGAGTGCTCGGGATGAACTTCCGTGAGTCGTCGCAACATCCCTGCAGACTTGGCAGCGGCATCGGGCACGTTTGGAAGTGTGCAGGATGTACTTCCGGGAGCGACCTAAGCATCACCGCGTTGAACATCTTCAACAGTGCATGGGACAAACTTTCGGCAGTGACCAGAACAATCTCGCGGGTGCAGCAGAGGCATCAGACACATTAGGCAGTTCACGGGCGAGCATCTGGGATTGACCGAAACATCCCTGCAGGTGTGGCAGAGGCATTGGGCATGTTCGGCTGTGCACAGGACAAACTTCTGAGAGCGACCAGAACATCCCCGTGGGTGCAGCAGCAGTGTCAGACGTCTTTGGCAGTGCACGGGAAGAACTTCTGGCAGCGACCGTAACATCCCTGCAGGCATGCCAGAGGCTTCAGGCATGTTCGACAGTATGTGGGACGAACTTCCGGGAACAACCGAAATATCCCTGCAGGCATGGCATGGGTATTGGGCACATTCGGCAGTGCTCGGGATTAGCATCTGTCAGTGACCGAAAGATCCCTGTGGGTGTGCAAGAGGCATTGGGTGCATTCAGCCATGTGCGGGATGAACTTCTGCAAGCAAACTGAGCATCACTGCAAGCACGGCAGCAGCATCAGGCACGTTCGGTAGTGCGTGGGATAAACTTCCAAGAGCGACCGAAAAATTGCCACAGGCCTAGTAGAGTGGTCAGACGAGTTCGGAAGTGATCGGGAATAACTTCTGGGATGAGGTAGAATAAGAAGTCAAATAGCACAGCCATATTTAAACAGACCACAGATATCCGGTCACAGAACAATATACCACGGTCCAAAGAGGTTAAACTTTCCTCAGAAAGAGGATGAGAACCCTCAATTTACGTTGTGGCTTTCTGTTACTGGGATTTATGTTCTAATTTAAAACATGGAAGCTTTCTGACAGGAGAAGAAGAGAATTACTTTTCTTTTTCACTCACTTAGATCCATCAACCTAGCACTATTCTGATGTATAAATGTTTAGCCTATCATTCTAACAACTACTATTCACAATCAGTTTTAAAATAATTCTAAATTTACCAAAGTTGTTTAAAGAAGCCAACAGCCGGAGTTTCAACGGCGTTGGAGTTTCGGAATAAGACTAACAAGAGAGAGACTCTCAATCTTGTTAGAATATGTTGAGAGTTTAAGAATTTATTTACCTTTGAACTCTGAAAGCTGAATATGCTGAAGAGATAGGAAGAGAAATTGCTGTAAATGAGAGAGTTTTTTGGGAAAATGAACTTCTGATTTCTTATTCATATTGAACTCCTTATATACACATCTAAAGTAACCTTAGGTTAGATAACCCTGATTACTTTTTACAAACACTAGTTAACAGGAATAAAAGTACATGCATAATTATTAAAGAAAACAGTTGTTTTTGTCTGGGCAGCATTGTCGGGGCAGAGTTGTCTGGGCAGAGCTTAAAGTTCTGAATCTCCTTTAATCATCTGCTAAGTCAATCAAATCATCATCCTCATCATGTAGCATAGGATAATGACTTTCCTGGGAATTGCCTTCATCACCAATGACATGATAATTGGCTCCTGCATGAAATTGTTGGTAATGGAGCATCTTGATGGGGTCTTCCATGATATGGCTTAAGAATGGGACATAGCATTTGGTCTGTGAACAGAAGACTTTAAGATTTCTTTCTTCAAATACAAGGGAAGATCTGTAAGCCCAGGTATTTTGAAGCTGTATTGCCTGTAAAAATGTTCTTGCCCTGCTGATGCATTCGTCTGTTGACACAGAACAATTTGGGATAAAATCAGGAGGGAAAAATACCAAGGAGGGTTTAGTGAATGGGCAACACTCAATGAGTATTTCTGTTCTTGCTTCTTCAGGATAACCGTTGTTGTAGGAGGCGGGAATGGCTCTAACCTTCATATTAATATACCCAGAAGGGCATTTATCTTTCTCAAAAAGGATGTAGAGCACATGTGCAAGTTTCCATGAATAGGGTTCCACATACTTCCTTACTTGTTCAGGTTTGGTTACAATAATTCTGTATACAAAACCCATATCCATCATTCTCTTGAAACCGTATATTTCTTCAAGTGGTTCCCACAATCTGAAATATACTGTCATCCTGTAATAGACAAATCCGCTGTCACAGTCACAAGCCTTGGAATCTTCATGCTTTTGTGTCTGGTAACTCAGCACGTTTATTCCAATAAATTTTCATCCAGATCACTATGGACAAGATTCTTTAATTTCTCTTGGTAATAGATCATTTCAGCTATCTTTTCAGAGAAAATATAAAAAAGAATCTTTTTCTCAAGATAAGGCCCTAGATAGGGTAAAGTCATCATTTTTTGCCTTTTTTCCCTCTCTTCTTTCTCAAAGTAAACAATAATCTCTTTTTCTTTTTGTTTCTTTTCCTTAAGCTCAATTTCCATCTTCTGAATTTTTTCTGTTAATTCTTTTATTTTGTCATTTTTTGAGCTTACTTCATTTTTTAACATGTTTACTTCATGTTGCAAAACAGGTAGAGTTTGTGGAGAGAGATTCATGTTTTGGACAGGCAATAACATAGACTTTAAGCTTTCCTCTTGGTTTTTGAGGTCCATATAGCAACAAAGGGCATGAAGAATTTCTGGTTTAGATCTTGGGCTGGCATTCCATAGGTTATCTATGAGACACTTTTGTTCAGGCTTAAGTTGGGCTTTTGCCCTGAAGGATAAATTAGTTCCAGAAGGGAATGTGGCTAGGGCAAATGGGCCAAAAAAGAATGATGAAGGAGTTTGAGATGGGCCTGCCATTGCTGCAAGAAATAAAATATTATGTTAATATCAAAATAAATATGTTTGTGGGCTTAGTGGGCTCCAGACTTACGTCGGTATCCACAACAAATTTGAATTTTGTACAAAGCCACAAAAGAATAATTAACAAAAGAATTTAATTATTTGCTAATTATATTATCATTTCTAAATAAGTTATCTGCTAGACAATTTAATAAATTATCTAATTTATCATTCTACAATATCATTACTAATTATTCTAGATAATTTATCTGCTAAGAAGTTCTCATTTGCTTTTACATGTTCTATTTTACATTCTACTCCAGTAATTTTTAAATAATCAATAAATTTTATCCATCTATTAGTACTTAACTTGCTAGAATTTATTTTATTATAAAATTTTACTATAGCATTACAATCTGTTCTCAAAGTATATTCTAATTTGTCAAAGATAAAAATTTTAAATTTTTCTAAGGTATTTATGCATGCTAATATTTCTGCATCAATACTAGTTACCTTTGTCTTATACTTCCCACTAGTATATCTACTTAATTTTTCTAAATTACGAGGATCTTCCTTATTGGGTTTCCACTTTAAGATTCCTCCCCAACCTTCTAAACTACCATCTGTTTCTATTATTATATAACTATTTTTTGGGGGCAATTCTAAATCAGGTAAATTTTTTATAATTGTCTTTATTTTTTCTAATAATTTTCTGTCCTCATTATTAAATCTAATTTCTCCTCCTATTTTTAACTTATTATAAAATGGTCCTGTTAGTTTTCCTAAATTAGGAACATAGTTTCTAGTATAATTTAACATCCTAAAAAGCTTCTAATTTTTTTAGTACTTATTTTTCCTTAACTTCTGTTATCTTTTTAATTATATGAGGTTGTAATTTTATTATACCTTTTCCTATTTCTAGTCCTAAAAATTCTATTCTTGGTTGTCCTAGCTTAACTTAGTCTTTGATAATATTAAACCTTCTTTTTCACAAATATTAAAAAAGCTTTTACTAAATGTTGTTATTAGTTGGGAGATATCATCAGCTAAATACAAAATATCATTTATGTAACATATTATAAAATCATATAATTGTCTAAATATATTATCCATTTTCCTCTAAAATATACTAGGAGCATTATTTAATCCAAAAGGCATTAATAACCATTCATATTGTCCTAAAGGTGAAGTAAAGGCTGTCCATTCTATACTAGCTGGATGCATTGCTATCTGATGAAATCCTGATTTT
>BNST01000577.1:0-136374 GCA_019650275.1 Xylocarpus granatum
AACAATTCAGACATAAGTATACACAGCTGATGCATTGCAAAGGGTCAATGGACCAATGCCATTAGTAAACACAGATGCTGCATTGCACAAGGTCAATGGACCAATGCCATTAACACTATCAATTTCACTTGGTCAAATGATGACACTATTAAACAAAGTCATTACAAATGAATCATAAAAGAAAAAGAAAACATACATGAAACACAGAGCTCTATATATTGCCAGAATAAAACGGTAAATTAATCTAAAAAATACACATTCAATGCTTTGAATTTCACGTCCCCCACATGGCTTCTGAAATAAGTTTAATTATCAGAAACTGACAGAATCCATTTCCTGTGCAGAAGTCATGGACTCGCGGATACTAGGTTATAAGGTACAAGGTAGAAAACTAATTTGGACAGAAGAGATATCTTTGTACACAAACAGAAAAAGAGAAATTGAGAGTTAGTCAAATTAGACAGGCCAATGACAAAGTATACTGTACCATCTGAGTCATACCGAACACAGAATAAAACAATAGAAACTCAAATATGGTTACCAATACATACAGTGGGGCCAGCCAACAAAGAGGTTCCTGAATCAGCAATTGCAGAACAGCCACTGGCACAAAAGCCTGAAAAAGAGATGCTAAATCAGGATGACTGACAAAGAACTGAGACTCCACAAAAAAAAGTTGCCAAAATAGTTGTCTTACTTGTTGTTTTACCATCAATCATGACATCACCCATATCAAACTGCGAACAGAAAAAACAACAGGCCATATTTAGGAATTTGTGATAGATCTGTCACTGAATATTTACAAATAGCAAAAGAGAAGCTTAGACCACCAACCTGCCAATATCCTTTCCGTGTCACAGGAACATAAGTGTGCTCACCCTTGTAGTGATCAGGATCCATCCCACCAAAAACAATTTCACCACCTTCTTCTTCATCAGTGTTTCGGTTAAACCAAAATGAGAAAACCGGTTCATTAACGAGACCTTGATTTACCATATTGTACCTGAAGCATGTCCAAGTTAAAAATGCTAGCATGAAACTCCTACAGTAACAACTCATATCTCATAAATAAAATTAAAAAGAAAATCTAAAACAGCACACGAATGAGTACAGATACAGAAAAATACCACACAGGCACTGCATTTCCAACTGAAATCTCTTGGAATCCAAGTCCAAGTATGCCATCAAACTTGGCCATCAAGAATGTGAGGCTGGGTTCCCTGGTTGCTTCAATAAATTCCTGTAACATACCCATAGCCATAAATAAAAAGTGGCATTATGCCCTACAACAGCAACTACATATAACCAAAGATCAAGAACTAAAAATTACCTGATCTTTAACCACAAGATCACCAATTTTGATATGGTCTTCACTAAAGAACCCAGAAATAGATCCAGTTCCATAATGAATATCTGCTGATTTACCTGTGTAATGATCGAAACACAACTTTACATCAACACACATTCACATGAGCTCACATATGAAGCAATAATGCATAATGCTCTTTGTTTGATGGAAGACCTAGGTATAGGTTATCTCAAATTGCAACATAAGTGCACATATACAAGAGATAACTTCTAACGAGAATTCTTCTCCCATGAAATATATCACACTACATGAAGCAAAGCTATGATGAAATAATTGGTCCTCAAAAAGGCACAATATTGCATGGCCAACAATATCAGCAATTTAAAGAAAATTTAGAGACACAATCAACAGAATAAATACTATGTAATTGCAACGACAAAGTTTGACATACTAACAAATGCACCAATCCTAATCAAAAGATAAACAATTTCATGTACATCCAAATGAGTGAGAAGAGGAACAAACCATTCTTCTTGTAGGTACTTGAGCTGCGTGACTTGTAGTAGGAATGGAAATAGCAAGCAATCTGCACTCAGATCCAATTTATATCTCCCTCCAAACACATCATTTCCAAAAGCCCATGGAAAATATGAATGCACATAGGAAAGTATAGAACTTACCGATAAATAACACTTAGAAGAGGGCACCCACAAATTTGAACTACCAGTGTCAAATATCACGGTGAAATTCTGTGGAGGTGTACCAATACCAATCTCACCAAAGTACTGAGCATCCATGTAGTTCTTAAGTGAAACAATATCAGCATCTCCCGTCCCTTCTAAGTTTCCACAAAGATGATATTTTCTGACAGAAGCTCTGAATGACTCTCCTTCCTTCAAGTTGAGCTGAACAGCCAACCGATTGTTTTGGTCAAACTTCCTCTTTTTGAGCCCGATTCTATACAATCCACCGTCTGGGGCAGAGAATGCCACAGGAAACAGAAGCAAACAAAGGAAGACACTAGCCATAATGGATTTGAATATTGTTCCCATGGTGACAAATAGCTGGACATTTTATAGAAAGTAACCAGAGATTAATTAATAGAATCTTGCAACATAAAGGAAGAATCAAGCTATCTACTACAAACTCTATTTTTAATATGTGTGCTACAAAATACCAACTAATTTCTAAAAACTGGTTCAAAAGTAACATAAAACATTACAAACCATTTATTGTCCCTACATTAAGAACTACATATTCCATCTTGGATAATTGAGATCAAACGTGCTTAATGATTAACACAGAAATGGCAAATATCAAGCTCTTGCAAGTAATTTCAACAACAACCAATAACTGCACATTTTATCATAACATCGATAACAATCAAAACCCAATCTATAGGTGCAAAAATAACAAGCGGTAAAGTCCCAAACACCTGCAAATAAGCCAAAATGCCAAATGTAATCTACTTGAGCGGTGATCAAAATGTCAAACTTAAGCCTCACATGTGTTAATGTGCTCAATCGCTTGCATACATCTGACCTAAGATTTCTCGTTATCTACCATCAATATTTTCAATAAGGTACTTAACATGTGAAACAAAACACTCGAGTGAGTAATATTAGATCACCAAGAAATCAGGGAATGGAGGAAAAGTTCAATATAAAATATTATATGAACTGTAGTGATCAAACAAGAGAAAATTTATAAATAACAAACTAGAAGTGTCTAAATATAACAAAATTTCCTTTCTGTCCGTTTGGTTGCCAAGAAAACCAAGATTATGCAAATACAAAAATAACAAACATGAAAATAAAAGTTAAACACCTAACTTTTCCGTAATTTTGGTTGCCAGAAAATTTTGAACTCCAAAAAATTAAAATAAAAAAATTATTCGCTCAATACACACTCAATAATCAGAAACTAAAGTTAAAGTGATAAAAACGCACTCAATAAAAACAGTACTCAATTTTCTCTACTATTTAATACTTCCGACTGTCTTATTTTCTCGGCAAACAAACAGAATTACATGAACAAACATAGAGAAAGTAAAAATCGCAACGTATACCCATCATATCAAAAAAATTAGTAAGCAAAATCATAATCGGAAACTAAAGAGAGCACATTACATACATAAACAACATTTACTCACACTCTCTATTGATGATCGAATCGACACCTCGAAAATCTGGGAGCAGGGGAAAATGAGAGGATTAGATATTTAAAGAAAAATCTCTGCAGCCGTGTGTCGTCACATGATAAGTGTGTTATTTTTAGCGGGTACTGTTGAAATCATGCACCGTACACGTGTACTTGACGGTATATTGTTTCTTAGTGGTTAAGAATTTGATAGAGGTATCGATTTCGTGGTTCGGAGACTGCCAGAGTTGATGTTGATGCCCGACCTATCATAGTACGATGGTGCGACTGACTTCTTGGTTTCATGCATCCTTATCGCTTACCGTTGATAATGTCGTTGATGCATAATAAAAATAAAAGCCCGGATAAGGGAGATTATTACTGGAGATTGTAAGAGGGTCAAGCCGAATTGGGCTTGGATCAGGAGATAAAGGCCTGTTCTGGTCAATCCTAGTCCATATTTGTTTATTATATTTAAAATATACTTTATTATAAACTTATATTTTGTAAATAAATATTAAATAATTGTGTTATATTTGATTCATTTTTATATTAAATAATTTTTCATTTAAAAATATTTATTTAAGCTCGTAAATTTTGTGTTAATGTTTTACATGTTTTAATATTACTATATATATATACAAATAAAAATAAATAAATTTAAAATATTTAATTTTATATAGATAAATCATTTTTTTAAATATATCAAATATTATTATAATTTGTTTTAATAATTTTCGTATTAAATATTTAAAATTCGAATGTAACTGTGAATAATAGTCTTATTATTTTTATTTATTTATATAAATATTTTATTTTATCTCACTTTATAACCGCTATTTATATTGAGATTTGTGTCGATTTGATGGATTCTATAACAAAAATATATATATATTGCCATTGAATTGTATTCCCGTTTGCATTTTAGGAAAAATAACTTACCGTTCATACAAACTTCACAAAGTATAAACCCTAGTCAAGCTAAGCTTGCTTAGTCAAAGATCTCCAATCTTAATAATAACTCTTAACCATTCTTAAGAAGTCACTATTCACAATTATTGGTAACCCTGCAAATAAATGAAGTCAATTTCAAACAATGAATGCAATATTCACAGGCTATACAAATGGCTAATTATAGTGGCCGGCGCCAAATCTGTACGTAAAAGAACTCGGCTTTGAGCAAACCTTAAACAGCGAATTAGATTATTAGGTTGGGACAGCTTCGTAGAAAATCACACATAGTTAGGCCGGTCGCTGTGTTTGCAGGCCAGCTGGCTTGCTAGATTTCGCCAGCAGTGTGTCAAATGCACGAGCAGAACAATCTGCCATTGTCAATATTTCAGCTCTCAAGCATTAAATATTAACTAAGAAATCTTGGCCAGCGCTGGCTCTTTGGATTTCTATAGAATTAGAACACTGCTAGCTGTTCTTTGGATGAGGGTTATCATGTAAATCCTTTGTTTAAAATGCAGTTTTGGAGTCCTCCAAAAAGAATAAACGATTCATATTGGAGTTGGGTTAGAAAAAAAACTGTGCTGTAATTTTTGGAAAGTGTGTTAACTGTGCTCGACCGAGTGCACCAATGACATAACTTCGTGGTCATGGCTGGATCCAAAATCACGCACAATGGGATCAATCATGCACAACAGGATAAGATATAAGCTAAAGCCAATGTCATTCCAAGAATAGTAGAAACGTAGAATCATAAACAATGATCACAGCTTATTTATTGCCTTTTATTTATTCAACAGTTAGAATAGATTCAATTTGTGATTTGTAGTATAATAATAATAATAATAAAAGGGAGAACATAGCAAACTTGTTTGGCCACCTGGTATGAAACTTAATTTTGCCTGTCTCACCCTGGAAATTTTTTCTAAACAAAAAGAAAAATGATGACATTGCACTTGCACTATATTCCTACAAGCTGTTCTTCGTGTGTTCGATCTTGTCTATGCTGTTTCTAGAAGTAGTAGTGTTGTTAACGATTTGGTTTTGAGGAACATTGCCGGTAACGGAGGTGATGGCGGCCACTAGAGCTGCAGTGAAGCTTGGATCCGCAGTAATGGCCGCCGCTGTTGCTGCAGCGGTTGGGTCATTCGCCGACGTTGCCTTCATCTGATTTTTTGCAGATTCAGGATACTGCAATCCCATAGAGTTAAGAAGTCCCGCAAAAGTTGGTTGATTGTCAGTAAGAGCATGACCAAGAGCATGGGGCATGGTCACAAAATTCTGCTGCAAATTATTCGGAGAAGGGAAATGGAATTGACCTAGTGGTCTTTGAAACGGAGAGAGATTTGGATTGTGGGTAAGGTCTAATGTAATAGTAGGAAATGGAGCTGAAGCAGAAAGTGATGCCAAGCTAGGTGAGAAAGGGAGTGAAGATTTACTCAAGAAATTTGTGCTCATTATCCCATCTGCGCTTGGCACTGATCCGGAAAGCAGCATGGACGCGGCAGCTGAAGTGGTCGATGCCATTGCCATGGCAACCGGGGGAAGAGGATGGCTGTGATTGCCTTCATAGGTAGTTACAAGTACTGTTCGGTCTCGTGAACATCTTTGAACCTAATAAAAATAGAACTTAATGAATACGAGCAAGATGAAGCTCTCTGATCAAATAACTAAGAAGAGAAGAACCTAGTATATTTACCTGTTTGCGGACGGGACAACCAGATGCCATTGTACAACGATAGTAAGCTCGAGGCAAAGGGTTTCCTTTTGCCATTTTCTGCCCATACTTTCTCCATTGACAACCATCAGATATCTGTAAATTATTAATTAACAGTGATCAAAGACTGAAAACTAATTTTTTTTAGGTTTTCATTAACTAGGGTAATAACGAAATTTGCTATGGAGCTAGTACTTCTAGGCAAGAAGCCATTAAAGGATTCATGTAGGTTCAGCAGAATTACATATGGCGCCTAATAAGTTGACACTTCTCTTTTGACTAAATTTTTTGACTTGTACTTCAACAAAAGCTGGCGGTCTCACAATCTCAAAACTTGTGGGCTCTGCAATTGTTTCCTCGCGCGTCTATGTCTGCTTTTACTATTCTTCTCTCTCTCTCTCTCTCTCTCTCTTTAATTTTTACATGTTATTAATAACTAGAAATTATCAAATATGAAAACTCTCAAAATTGCTTGTAATGGTGAAATTCTTGAAACTTGATTAAACATGAACATACCATGGACGCTTCTGATCTAGCTCGGACTGAAACTCGGGCTTTTCTGATCAGGGACATAGTCTGTGGAGCATTTTCAACATCTATTGGAGAATTGAACCTCGGAATTTTGTTTGGACGCCAACCAGCTGGCTGTGCTGCTGGTTGATCTTGGCTTCTTTCTCTCTGATAAGTTCTTTCACTAACATTATTATTCCTCTCGTCCGAATCCAGTGCAACAGTTTCACTATTACTATTGCGATTGATCTTTTGCGTTTCCATTGACTCAACTATCGAGAATTCTCGGGATCTAGTGTCCTCCGAAGAAGAATGTGCAAGTTGATCAACTTTTTCATCCATTGCAGCTTGATTTAGATCCACTAATTGTCTTGCATCGGCAACTTTTCCGCCATTCGTCGTCTGGAAAAACCCCACATAAATGTTGTATCTATGACTGATAATTGTTATCGAAAAACATCTTTTAGAAATATAAATTCTTGTGAAATTATATGCTTTGTTAATGGTGTAATTACACCAAAATTACCTCATGGCCTGGTGTACTTCCAGGTCTCCGAATCTGTTGCCGTTGCATGAATGAGAAAAGATGCATCTGTAATGCACGATAGTCATTGTTAACCCGATTAAGAAGTCTCCTTAACCGTTTATTTTCTACGTTCATCTTGTTCAGGTCAGCCTCGAGAACTGCAAACTGCACCATCAGAAACGCCGTTATTCTTAATTTCTTGCGGAAATAAACTGGAAAGCATGGCTGAAAGTAATTATCAGAGTGGATCGAGATCGCTTTTACCTCATTTTCTTGTGCGTCACGCTCTATATTCTTTGATGTTCCCTTCTCGATGACGGATTTCTCACTGCTGGTGTTAGTAGTTGAAAGATTTAAACCAGTCTGAAATGAAGGGAATAAATTCAATTCCAGAATCTAAATAAAAGAGAAGAATTCATCTGCTTATAATTAAGCTTACGTTTATATGGAGTTTGATTCCTCTTTCATCCCCATCAAGAACCCTAGTACTACTCTCTCTCTTGACGTCAACCCTTAACGTTTCTTGATTATCTGCAGAAGTTAATTCAAATTTACAAGCATCCGGAAAGAAATTCATCTCATGGATCGCTCTTCTCTCAGATATATTAATCTGCTGCGGAGGAACACGGTCATCTCCCCCGTTGATCAGAATCTGACCATCACTATGATCCCGGGTCATGGTATCTTGCACACACGCATTATTAGTATTCACTGGCTTTGTACCGAACATTATTGGATGGAATAAACCGGAGCTCGAATGGTGATCATCAGTCGTAACTGAGAGTCCTACCGATTCGTCCATATATATATATATAATGAATTGGAGACAAAAAGGAAGGAAGGAAGAAAAATAGAAGAAGATAACGGGATTGAGAAATGAGAGAGAAGAGCTTCAAGTCTTAATAAGCAAAGGGCTCGGCAATAAAAAGGGTTTAGACCAAGACCAGAATCCCAGCCTTCTTAGCTCTGTGTATGTATGAATGAATGAACACATGAAATTGTGATGGCGTGACGTAAGCTGGTGCGTCAAGAAGACAGATATCCATGAAGTCATACGAGAGAGAGAGAGAGAGAGAGAGAAAGAGAGACACTATCTAACAGTTGTTGTCGACAGGAGAGAGAAAGGAAGAGAGGCAACAAGTTTTAAGGCATTCAATCTTTTGTCCAAACGCAAACCAAAGTAATCCAATAAAATACAATTAAATGGTATGGTTTTATTGTATTAATAAAATTAATATTATTTATTTATTAACAATAAATTAAAAAAATTTATAATTTATTCATACAATACTTATTAAAATTAAAAATTTTTAATATTTTTTATTATGTTAATATAATAAAACTACTTAAGCGGCGAAGGAACATTTTAACTCGTTTTTTAAATGGGAAAACTGAAAGGGGATTGTGTGAAGTTTGAGTGGTTCAACGAACAAACGGTCCTGGTGCCTCCCAAATGAGATGGTCAATGAGAAAAGTCAATGACATGACGGTCACGGTTGTCTTCTCTGACGAAGATTATAATCGGGACCCATGCATAGTTTGAACGTTGACGTTTTGGATCATACCGGCATACTGGAGAAACAACATAAAAATGAAAATCCATGATCGTGTGAACGTATGACTTTTAAGTTTCTCTACTACCTTTTGAAGTAAGTTATTGCTTTATTTATTCAAATTAAATTTTTTAAAAAAATCAAACTTAATGCATATGATTAACGTACTAAAATAATAGAAACATGGGTTATTAGGCTTGGCTGCGGCCGATATGCATGAAAGTCAAAGCTTGGGCTGCCTCTAATTCTCCAGCCTATACCATACTATGCTTGTTAGAGAATGGCGAGAATTCCCTGGAATGGTGGGAGTGTTAGTTAACAACACATAATTAAACTAATCTAAAAATTAATAAAAGCCCAACTCTAATGCCGTAATTCTACACAGGTGAAAACTAATACATTTCTTTTGTACGTAACAGCAGGCAATGAAATTGTTAGGTAAATTAGTAGAATATAGAAATGTAGAGTTAGGGTTAGAATGGGCAAGGAGACAGGCAGGCAGCTAAAAGTCTGATTATATGACTCAGTGCAGGTGTGCATGCCAGTGCCATTGTTATGCAAGCATAAGCATGCATGGCTCGGTGGAATGTAACTAGTATTTTAGAACAGCCTTTTTGTCCTTCCAAAGTATATCATTAACATTTAAACAATTGATTTTCATAAATCATGTATTTGAGAAGATGTGTAT
The DNA here is from genome assembly GCA_019650275.1 of Xylocarpus granatum. NCBI lineage: Eukaryota > Viridiplantae > Streptophyta > Magnoliopsida > Sapindales > Meliaceae > Xylocarpus > Xylocarpus granatum. Next base: position 9,394 of record BNST01000577.1, read on the forward strand.
GAAGATTGTTGTCATAATTATTGTGAAATTAAAAGTTTAAGATTTTTTTTATTTATTTAAAATGCATTAAGATTCTTTTCAAAGTTATTAGATTTGTGGTCTAATTTTGGACGTGACTTAATCACCCATCTGCTAGTAAATCTGAAAATCGTCAAAGATTGTAGTGTAAACCAAATTGAATTTTATCAACAGTAGAAACAAAGAAGAAAACGTAAGATAAGAAAATCAAATGAGACAAAACTAGCTAATGTTAAGTCAATCAAAAAGTCAAAATTTAAATGTGTTGGATCACGTAGCTCTCTCCAAATTTACTAAAATGAATGTGTGTCACGTGTCCTATAACTATATGTGAGAAGGCTTGCAGAAATTTCATATTATGACATCATGTTTTGTTTCTATAATATGCGATTGACAGTTATGATTGTTGTTTTCACACTCCAATAATCAAGCTGGAGCCATTAGAGTTCAATGGGGCAGTCTTTGTGCCAACTCAGAATGTTGACAAATGAGGTTCTGGTTACGGTTAGGTTGAATCCTAAACAAGAAAGACGGTAGACTTGGGAAAATGTAATGCCTTGGGATATGGGTAAATAAGGCAGGCTCGTTGAAGAACCAAACCACACACAATAATAGTACACACTTAAGTTCATTTCATTTTCATACTACCTTAAGAGAAATTATGGCATACTACCTTAATTTTGGGGAAGACAGGACCGCAGATTTGGAGGATTTTGTCACCGACAGAAGTTAAAAAGTGATCAGCTATAGCCTCCGGTGGATGTTTTGGCAGTCTAAAATTTTGTTCTATTTTATTCCTTATTGATTATCTTCCTGATTGTTAGCCCATCCCCCTGCATAATGAAAGCCAAGCCTTGACAGCTTGATGAACATCAGCAGGCCTGCAATGGCGCCACTGCCCCCATCTTTCCTTCTCTCACGGTATTGTATAATTGTATAAACTATAATGCCTACCACTCATGTTGCATATAGGTAGCCTTACTTGTAAGCTTTGATCCTTGGATTTTTCTTCACTAGTTTTTTTAATTGTGAGATAAAGTCAGTGATCCAAGAAACAAATGACAAAAGAAATAATATATTTCTGTAGTCTATTCCTGGTACGAGAAAGGAACTTGTTGATCTAATTTTCATACAAATGCAGCCAAATTTCCTGCCTAAACACTAGAAAATAGAAAACCTTCTGGTGCTCAGTGTGCTGGGTTTATCCGTTAATTCAGATGGCTAATAGACTAAATTCCTAAGAACAGGCAAATTGAGGTAGCTAGGTAGGACAGGGACTTCTGACTTAAAACCACGAAAAATCTCTATTAAGGTAGGAGAAAGTATATTCTAGAATCAGCACGATGTCAAGATGCTGTTCTACCGTGGTTGCATTACTAGGCCTTGTATATCAGGGGCTTAGGAAAGATAGTATCACAAAAGTTGAACTTTAAGAAACTGGTGTTAATAAAATACAAGGTAAGCCTGCGGGGAGACTAGAAGGCGTACCTTCGTTCAAGATTCATTTTGGTCCCCCAACTTCAGCTTTTGGCTTACGCCATTCTACAGAGAATCTTCTGCACCTAACTTGAGTCTTTTACTTGCCGGCTGCCTAAACTTCTAGATGCTGAAACAAGCTGGAAATTTCAGAGACAGCATTCTGAAATCAAAGTCAAGTATGGAACTCGATAAAAAAAAATAAGTATGATTTATCTTCTGGCATACAGCCTGCCTGCACTCAACTTGCTACTGTATCCTGTAAACGCATTTATCACTGTGCTGCACAAGAATACAATTGAAACTGACTAGACATGTATTATGGTAGAGAAATTAGATCTACAAAACACACGGAATTTACGACCTGTATCCCAGCAAGTTAACAAATTTACTTCAACTGAATAAAGGTCAAATATACCCCGAATAAAATAACTTGCATCACAAACCAGGAGAAACAAGAAAAAGTTATGCATTGGCCACATTCCTTGGACAAAGAAATAGATTTCCATTATCACAAAAGAAATTTAATAAGTTAGCTACTAATTACAAGGTTGACATCAACATGGCACGAATTTTGGCTCTCAAATCATCAGAAACTTCGTCAGTATTAGAGGGTTGAGACGAGGCCCTTCCATCTTGACATGATTTTGATAAACCCACAGATGCTTCCCTGTCATGACGCGATTTTGACACATCTACATGAGCTGCCCTACGATCAATATCACCCTCGTTTGCTTTTGATTGATCTGATTTAATCTCCCCTTCCTCCAATTCCACTTCTCTTTCTGAGCGAGATCTCTTCCTATGCTTACGAGATCTGCTTCGGTGCTGATGCTTGTCATCAGAAGATCTATCCCGTTTGTTCCGATGTCGAGAGTGACCGTGCTCAACATCTGAGGAGCTATCATGCTTATGCTGACAGCAGGAGTGCCAATGCTCATCATCTGAGGAACTATCACGCTTATGCTGCCAGTGGTAGTCCCGATTGTCGTCATCAGAGGAACTATGATACTTCTGCCAACAGTGGGAGTGCTGATGTTCATTTTCAGCAGCACTATCGCACTTATGGTGATGTCGAAAATATCTGTCCTTGGAAGATGAATGCCTTTTTCTGTCCCTGCCGTGATGTGAAGACCTATGAGATTGGTGCTTCCTTTTTGAGTGCTTGTGATTCTTTTCTTCCTCTTCCTCCTCCTCCTCCTCTTCTTCATTCCTTGTAAATCTTGAACGATATTTCCTCTTTGATCGTCGCTCAGTATCATCAGCAAAATCTTTCTTTCCAGATTTCTCATTTCCATCGGAAGTATCAGCATCAAACAGAACTGAACTACCTTCTCTTTCTTTGACCATCGGATTTATAATCTCAGCACCTGACTCAGAAAACCCAGACTTGGTCGGTTCCACAGATTGGCAATGCAGTTCAGCTTTTAGTGGCACAGCTTTATTTTTTATCATGGCAGTAAACATCTTTGCCCGCTTCAATCTCTCAGCCTTCAACTTCTGCTCTCTGGACAAGCTTGCTTCAGAAAAACCAGCCTCACTTGTGGCTTCAACGGCAGATGATTTTGCAATAACTTTTGCAACAGGGACAGAAACACTTGGCTCCTCAATCTGATCCATCTTCTCCGTGGAACTTTGAGGCCAGGACAAAGGGAAACTCCTAAGGCTTGACGTCTGTCCACCCTCACTGCTAGGGCCTTGTCGGTTACTAATTACAGACATCTTCCTTACACTTTGTAGATCTGGATTTCTAATGCCTCTTGTAGCAGCCTGAAGAATAGCAGCAGCTGCAGCTGCATCCACAGTGACACCACTATTTGGCTCAGTGTGTTTGGAGGGTTCATCCTGTGCCTCCTTCTTTGGCTTGCCTAACACCATCTTGAACTTCTCTTTCCTGTCAGAATCATAGGGTATATCAGCTTCTAAGTACAGAGTAGCGCTTTCTTTGGATATAGTATTTTTTTTATCCATCCCAAGCCCTGTTGAATCATGCTTCTCAGAGGCGAAGCCCTTTCCTGGTAACTTTGACTGTAAACAAAGGTTATAACATAACTATCAGCAATAGATGGTGATGGAAATAAAATATAGAATGGTATTTTTAATTTGTGAATTAACAGATTTTGCCATGCTCTTCCTATTGACTCCGAAGCACAACCAAATTCAAGCTTTAACAAATAATTAATAAAATCAAATAAATGGAACTCAAAAAGAGCACAATGTGTCACCAGAATATGTCTAACATGAATTCATAAGGTTTCATCAAGTATACCATTAAGAATCCTTTTGAGTAAGTATATCATTAAGAGTACATTTGAGTGTAACCATTGAAATTAACTGTCCCTTCAGTTTTAGACACAGAATACTACAATGATAGTTGGAATCTTGAAAATTGAAGATTTAAGATCTTGAAATGTAGCAATGTACACCTTACTCTTACAATAGATAACATCTGTGGTTCATTGAAAAGTCCCCAACAATAAAGTATTACAAAAGATTATAAAAAATCACAATGGGCAAAAACAAATCAAAATGGGATAACTAAACAAGCCCCTCTAATCAGGGCACATTACATTTCATAGAATGTGGAGAGCATGACAAAGTACTAGGCAATTTCAAGATCAGGCATTTAAAAAAGCTAAAGCAATTATCTATGGCATTACATATCCACAGCATACTCCTTTTTTCTACCATTCATGCCCAGTGAAGATTCAATAAACAAGTTGGACACAAAATCATGAAAAAAAAATGACCAAAGTTACTTCAGTACAATAGAAGACCTCAGAGAAACTCACTTCTTCAGCTTTATGAAGAGCTTTTAGATAGTAAGGATAATACAAGTTTGAATGCAGAAGGAAAGGAAATCTTCCATGTTTACGATCTTGTTCAACCAGAACTGCCTCAAATTCTTTCCCATTTCTCAGGATAAACTCGACTATTTTATCAACTACTCTCTTCGTATCAGATGGAGGCTCCACAACAGGTAATTCAAGCTTGGACATCCTTGGTAAAGCAGAAGCTTCTGACTTATCAGCAGCAGGGCAAAGTGAACCCAAGGTATTACCTTCCCTTTTGGTCCCACTTGAGAATCTTGCCTTTACTGTACCAATGGATTGATTTCTTTTAATCAGAGGAGCTTTTTCTTTCAAAGAAGAAAGCGAATGCTTAGAAATTGTCTCATCTTTCCCGACTACGTTTACAGAAGATTCTATCTGTTCTGATCCCTTTGAAATAGTGGCATTCACAGCAGCAAGAGCTTCATCAGATTCATTTCTTTTAAGTTCCGGGCCATCCTCATCTTCTCCAGACCCGTAGACAGAACCAAGCAAAGACAATGCACCGCCTCCTCCAACATTGGTTTTGTTTTCTTCCCTCAGAAGTTCTGGATGATCAACAAGAAACCTGAAGTATGCATGCAGATGATGATGGGGCATCAAGAACCCAAATGTTGGGTTGTCTCCCTGTTTAACCCTCAAAATAATTTCAGATTGCCCACCATGCTTGTTTACAAACATCGCAGTCCTAGCAATAATCTGATGTACCTTCTCTGATGGAGGCTGAAAGAACAGACAAAGAAAAATGTGTCTAATACAGTGAACCTAACAAAGAGGGAGATTCCCAAATCAATGAAACTTACTAAATGCTTCCACAAAAAAGGAAGGAAAAAAATATATCAAGAAACAGAACTGTACAAAGATATTTATCATCCAGTTGGCTCTCAAGGGTTAAGATTTGTGAAAAGCAACAAATTCCTATCGTCCTAATCCAACCTGCACGGCCCCTTGTCATGACATCAAAAGGATACAAGGAGCCCACGAATGACAACCTTGGGTCACAAGAACTTCCATCTCTGCTCCGAGCATCTGAAACTTAGACATGGTGAGCCTTAGAATAACAAATGCACCTTACACAACTATTATTTGGCCACCCTGGTTAAGCGTCAAACAAACCATTATATGTTGATTACATTGGCATAATGAAAATTGATAATCATCCAGGTATATACTTACTAGGTTTCGAAGTAGACTTTCAGGTAGTGAGAAGGGTGGCTGAAAACCAGACTCAGCATCAGCATTCCTTTGCTCAGTGGGTTCATTTGCGTTTCCATATGAAAAGGGAACAGCATGAAAGCCACCTTCATTCACTGGTTCAGCTCCATCATCTAAATCTGGAAACAAACGGAAAGAAAATTTAAAATGAAAATCGAATAGAACCATTTTACCTTATATTGTGTTAACAGTACACAGTTGCAATGACACGACAGAAGCTTGAAAGTAAAGGTCAGAGGTAAGAATATCCTTACTTGTCTCTCTGAAAGGCGAAACTGTTCGAAACTATTATTCCTGCAACCTTGGAAGATTAATGCAAATAAAAATATGACACATACTATGTCATCATGCTAAATCATGTCATTTTAAACTCGAGCATTATAGAATTTTGCAAAATGTTTATTACTGAATGATGCATTCAATCAGCGAAATTCAAAAGAAATCATGACATTGTTTGCAAAAAATTAAAATTTATAAAGCAAATGCCACTTGGACTTGCACATCATTTATGAAGCTAAATATGCTTGACTTCCCCACTTCTCCGAAACCAAACTAAGCAATGAAAACAAGCAAAAATTCCTAGCGTAAGTAAAAAGTAACAATCCCGAATATATACAAGAATTAAAGCACTAAATAATATGTTATTTTAAATATCAACACTGAGCCACCAGTTTATATATGATAATAACAGAAAGAGGAGATAATAACTATAACAATCGGATGTACACGTGAATTTAATTATACCTTGTTCATGTTCCGGAGACGTGATAGGTAAATCTAGGTATCTTTCATGATCGAGCTCCGATTCGGAAGGAGAGTCAGGATGACGCGGCGGAGAGAGGTGGCGACGCTTGACACGCGGCGGAGGTGCGGAGAGTAGATGGCGAACGTCGTAACGGTCGATGGAGAGCGAGTTCCACTCGACCAACGCGGCAGCGGAGTTTACAAACGACGCGCTGCTGTCGTCGTCAAAGAACAGCGCGTGGCGGCCAAACACCTCGAGATCCATGCACTTTTCCCCGTTCGATTTGAGAACGAGATTAAATCAAACTCCCCCAATTTTGGCTTTACCAGATAACGTGATTTTTGAGAGATTTTATTCTCCGTGCCTCATATGCATCTACAGACCGGTTGGCGGCCAGGTTTTTTTATTTTTTAAAATTATATATCGAGTTAGAATATCAGCTCTTCTTCTTTGGCTTCTCTGAACTTTCATCCGAATCGCCCCCGTGTTCTGCTCCGTCACACTTAGACGCACCGTTTTAGGCAGATCCAATTAATCATACAATGGGCCGAGCCCAACCGTTAACTATAATCCAATTATGACAAACATACCGGCCCAATCTAGGCCAACCCAAATGAATCCATGGGTCTATGCAACCCAATTTGTAATTACTCCGTACATTGATTTTTGGTCAACATAGCATCCGACCGTAGAAGAACAAAAGAGTTGACCTTTATCTTCTAGTCACACAGAGAACGTGCATGTGTTGTCCTCTAATGGAAGTTATCATGGAACTACTTTAGTTCAAATATGGTAATGCTTCTGAATTTGATGCTCTCAGTGTGACTTGTTACCCAATAAACGTGTGAATTTAATCTTCCTTGCTACACTTTTAACAATTCTGCCGATCCTTCAACAAGTCGACACATATTTCCTTTCAGCGAGAAGGTCAAGGGCTTCCTTTAAAACAACAAATTCTGGGAAAGTTGTTACAAGTTAATCTCAGAGTCCTATAGTGCCTAGTACGTTTGTTACGCAACAACGAGTGGCCTGCACCGATGCATTAAATTAGGATCGTCCTAAGAATCATGATCATCCCGATCTTCATCTGCATCATAAAGATCAATGCAATAGTTATTATATTTGTCTTCCTCCACAATATGTACTTTTGGTGTTGTACACGCAATATTTTGGAGAAGTAGAAATGTTGCGAGGAAAAGTAAAAAAAAATGGACAGAACTGTGGACTTCATTGCAAGAAAATTAAACTACTGGGATGTTTGCGGAGAAAGAGGAAAGAAAGACCAGCTTGGGATATGCAAAATGGTGAAAATGAAGAAGGTTGTATTAGGAAGACAAAGTGTCGAACATGTTAGTGTTTGTCCATTCTTGCGTCAGTGGAGTGGTCTACCTTCAATAAACAAGTATATAAAAGAGTTAGAATTCATAAAATACAACTTAAAATGGAGATTGTAAGGTCCACCTTCCTGAATTCAAATAGAAAACTAATAGTGGATAGTACACGGAAGGAATTAATTGAAAAGGCTGATCAAAGTGGATTAAACAATTTCATTGTTAGCAACATAAAATGTACAGCCATGCAAGTGATCCCTTTCAGACATCTTACCATGCAGCTTGCATTCGAGATCAAATGCTTGGTCAGTGAAAATTTTTTACGGATTTCTGTATGCGTTGTCGACGTTGAGAGCCTAACCCATTCATTTAATATATATATATATGCAGTTGATTTTTGAAACTTGTGTGATTCACACTGTATAGTATGCTACTGGGTTAAAATAAAGGCAAGAAAAGCAGAAAAGGAATACGGGAAACTGTGTTTATAATAAGTTTACTGAAGCCAAAGTAAGGAATTCCTTGGTATGTCAAAATTAACTGTGTTTATGAATCTCGAAAGACAAAGGTAAATAAAGCATGATTGAAAGATTAAGCGCAGTCAAATGTTGAGCAGGAAGATTTAGAGATCCAGAGTTCGGAATCTTCCATGTGTTTTATTTGGATCAGAGAAATTTTCTCGCACTAGATTGAGTGAAAAATATTCCAAATGTGTGCTTTCTTGTACATGGCTTAAAGTAATTCCAGTTTGAAGCTGTCGGCTGTTAAGTTAAATAAGAAAGAATGGCCTAAATGATCATATGATTCCTTAGGGTGTTGCCCTTCTTGTAAATCAAAGTTGCTCAATGATATTATATTTTATTAAGAGAACCCAATTAAACTTCATCTCAGAATCTATAGACTAGGGTGAACATCTTTTAATATATTGAACTGTAGAAACACTACTGCGATGCACACGCAATGCATACAATATTCCGAAGTTTCTCGTCCTACTTTTCTCAAAGCGCCTGGAGAAACTCCACTCAGAAAAGAGAAGATGTGGTTGGGAATTTATGCGTAACTTGTTGACATGATCGCTACAGAATAAAGTTCATATCTAAAGTTTCTTACTATATCGGGCGTACCAAAATCTGATATATAGCTACTTGACTCACCTGCCCTGGTGCAGATAACAGTGAGAAAAGAAAACAAAAAAGAAAATATACATAAGTTATGTATTCTTCTAGAGGGTCTGTAATCTTCGTTTTTGCCTTGTTCTTCCTCCTGATAGCTAGAAGTAGTTCTCAATCTTATGCTTGTAGCGTGGAATTCTCCCAAAAGGCAGTCGAGAAAAACATTTCGTTCTGCAAGAAATTAATCACGCTGGGAGCTGAATTTGGGTGGAATTACTATGATCACAATGAGACGCAAATTGACATATTCTTTGGCACGCGGCTACACGCAGAGATGGGATGGTTAGGCTGGGGCGTGAACCCGAGTCAAAGGCCGCAAATGGTTGGCACCAGGGCCATCATTGGCATTAGGCTACCAAATGGTTCTTTAGCTATTGACACTTACAATATTACAGCTGATACCAAATTGGGATGCAGACTTCAGCCATCACAGATTGATGTAACGGTCAGAAATTTGAAAATTAATTACATGTCTACAAATCATTACTTCACAATATCTGCTACGCTAATTCTTCCTGGAGCGTACAATATTTCAAGATTGAACCATGCGTGGCAAGTCGGGTACTATGCCGATGAGATGGAGCCTAAGATGCATCCAACTAATCTCCAGAATGTTGATAGCACAGAGACTATAAACTTGAAGACTCGGGAGAGCATTGGTATTGGAAAGCACCGACAAAATCTAAGAATGGTGAGAAACTAAACGAATTTCCACAGTTTCCCTGTTTTTCCTTAGATTTTTCCGTGTTAAGTTGCTGCAAAATTTGAATATTTACTCTGTATATTCACAATGCAGTTAGCTTGTAAAGTTTAAATTACAATCTTTTTTAAACTACTGATTTCCATTTTAACAGGTGCACGGGACTCTGAACATTGTGGGATGGGGAACATTCTTGCCAATCGGTGCGATTATTGCAAGATACTGCAGAGTTCATCCAAAGAAATTAACTTGGTGGTTTAAATTCCATGTTTCCTGCCAAATTGTTGGCTACATTCTTGGCACTGTTGGCTGGATCATTGGAATTCACCTTGGACATGCTTCGAGATACTACAGCTTCCACACTCACAGGATTCTCTCGATATTCATATTCACATTTTCTACATTACAGGTAACCACTTTTGATCTTCCATTCGATCATAAATTTTGGTAAAAATTCGTGTCAAACCTTGAGAATCCATATTCATTAAAAGCTCTTATTTTTTCCCCAACAGATGTTAGCACTAAGATTAAAGCCTGAGAAAAAAGATGAGTACAGAAAATACTGGAACATGTATCATCATTTTCTGGGTTATGCATTGCTTGCAGTGATATCAGTGAACATATTTCGAGGGATTAACATACTGAACCCAGATCAAATATGGAGATGGGCCTACATTGGACTTCTGGGAAGTTTTGCTATTATTGCTTCGGGTTTTGAGGCTTACAGTTGGTCTAAATTCCTGGCAGAAAAGGAAGGCAGGCAAGAACACCACTACCCACCTAATTAACAGGAAGAAATTGCAATTGCCCTTCAAAAATTTTAGTTAATTAATTAAGTTTGTATTTCTCTCTCTCCCTCTCTGTCAATTTGGAATCTCAAACTTACAGTTTGTATTGTTGAACAGGTTTGAGAATTATATAATGTATTTTTTTTTCTAAGGGTTGTCAAAATCGAATTGAGATTGATGTTAAGAATTCTGAAGATCTTAACAAATATATTTAATTTAATGAAAAATAATTTTGTTAAATATTACAAAAAAAGAAAAAGACAAGTGGAAACTGAAAAATCTACGCTTCTGTTTACACATGATAAACAACGATGGTTGCCCCAGCTGTTAAAGACGCAGAGGTAGCAGAGCTTAGCTCGGTCCTGCCGCTGGTCCGGCAGGCTGCGGAGAGATCTGGTCGCCAGCCCGAACGAATCCGGGTCGTGGCTGTATCCAAGACGAAACCAGTTTCTCTCATTCGCCAAGCCTATGATGTCGGTCACCGTTGCATTGGCGAAAATTATGTCCAAGAAATCATAGACAGAGGTCCTCAGATGCATAACTCAAAAATTGGCTTTTATTTTTTACTGATAATTTAATTGAGTCAGTGACAAAATTAAGAGAGGTTGGTGCGGCTACCAGAGAACATAAAGTGGCATTTGCAGAGCAACAAAAGTTAAAACGCTTCTGGGTATGTTGAATTTTGGTTGTTTATTGATGCCTGTTGCGTTAGATTGTTATTGTAAAATATTATGGTGAACTTGCCAATATGAACGGTGATATCTGTTTCTTCTCCTTGATAAATAAATGTGCCGTCAAAAATCATGTTTTGATCCGAATGTGGCTGTTGAACCTTGGGAACAAACTCAAATTTTCACGGAAAACATTTCCAAATACTAGAAAACTATGTATAAATCCTGGAAAGTATGAACATGGCACCCGCGGCTGCAACATTGCCAGGCAATCGTTTCTGGAACTAGTAAGAATCATATTTCTCAGGATTCCTGTCTTAAGCTTTCTATACCATTTCAGCCGTTATTTTACCGCAATGGATCATTCTGAAGTGTGGCTTACCCGATGAAAAATGAATCCATACGGACGGTCTTAAACATCAGTGGGCGTGCATCGGAATTTGGAACATCGACTGTATTTTATGGACTGGGCGCCAGGTTTGACATAAGTTATTTTCACTAGGAATAAAATTTGTTCCTTTAGAAAAGCATTTGGCCAAGTTGGAGATTTTCAATTATCAAAATCATGATTCTCATTACCAAAATTTATAATTTACTTAACCAATCGTCTCCCCAAATACTGTCATGGTTGCCAGCCATCAACCTCTGTTATATGAATAGACACATTGTCTTCTTAATTTTAAATTATCCCATGAGAAATTAACATTTAATTTTCAAGAAATTCTTTTGCATTTTTGGTAGACCGCATGTTAAATTTAGGTGTGCTGAATACAGGCGCTCACTATTGTGCATTGGTTGGTGACTTCAATGGATGTTCACCAATGGAAAATTGTGCACCACAGGAGTTGGTGTTGTCCCGTACTCTGAAAATCAGTCACTTCTTCCTTAATGTAACTTGTCCATTTCTATAAGCAGTTTGTGTGTGTGTGTGTGTGTGTGATTGCACTCCTCTTGTATGTATGGTTCTCTTGTATGTATACACAAAAAATCAGCTTTGAAAGGTTGTTTTTTGCTGTCTATTTTGCGTATACTCGAATCTTAACTGACCGGAGGGTCACTTTGGCCATGATGATAATGGGTATTTTTTTTCTTCCTACTTTTTTCAGTATTTTCTGACATTGCACATCTTGGTGAAGTTTACCTTTGAAGTTTCCGAAATCAAAGAGATCCTCCCGTTTTGTTTGTACATGTGATATATATAACTAGAAGTGGAAAATTGAAATCAGTTATAAGTAATTTCAGTTGAAATTGGTTGCTATAAGGTTTCTAGTATGCTTCAGTATTATAAATTATTATAATTGATGTGACTACCTCATGTCGTATGCATGAAATATGCAGTTTAGCTACACATTATACTGAGGATACGCACATATAATGAATGGGGGTAGATTTTCAAGTGTTTTTCCAGTTTTAAGTGTTCAATTGGTGTTGCAATTTTGACATATGTTCAGTCACTTGTCTCTTTCAATTGATTTTTTACATTTTTTAAAAATATTTCCAGGAATATTATCAAGCATCTCTGCTGTAAGTCAGGTCACTAATTTGTACACTGTCAGCAACAGATATGGCACTCCTGACAACTTCAAGCGCTTGGTTGATGAAGCACATGGTTGTCATTCTTCATCTGATTTGATTCATTTTATATTCCAGTGATCAACCTTAGAAATTGCTTTCATGCTTTGAATGGTTGAGCAACTGCAATCTGCTTTGTTAGCTTCTGTGCTAGCTGTGTATTTGGACTTCCATATTGACTGTAAGATATTGCCAATTGATGGCATTTATGTAATGTTAATTACCATTTTCATTCGACAGGAATAGGACTGGTGGTCTTCTTAGATATTGTCCATTCCTACTCAGCTGCAGATCAGATGGTTGGACTACCACTGTTTGATGGATCAAATGAATGTTACTTCCACACCGGCAAAAATTGCTAATGCTAACATAATATGCTTTTTCTGCTATACTAACATCTTTCTGTGCCCAAATTTTCCTACTTGAATAGGCAAACGAGGTTTTCACAAATATTGGGGAACCAGGATGTTCAAATATGGTGACCTTGATGTGCTACATTTTCTCCTTCCAAATTTGAATTGGTAGATGTTACAAACTTCAATCCTTTCAAATTTCCAGCTGTAGTAGCATTAGTGGTACATATTATGCCATTTTCTATTCTTCAAGTTATTGTCTAAGTCTGTATGCTCTTGTATTATTAGATATTGGTTTATATTCTTTTTTTATGAAAGAAATGGTGCATTTAATTTGGGTAGGAGACTTTACTATCGCTAATGTGGTGATCTTTGGGCAGGTGGGTTATGGAATATTAAATTGATGGTTTTCAGTTCCAGTCACTCTCATCAATGATACATAGGCAATATGGTTTTGCCTCTTTTACTGGCGACCTGGATGAGTAAGGCCTCTATTGAAACAATTGTCATATCCTATTTTTTATGACATTTATTTGCTTTTTTTTTGTGGTTTTCTTGTTGGGAGTTCTTGTGGTAAATTAATATTTAAAATATTTCCAGTATCCCCTTGCCTACAAAATTGCTAGCTTGTGTTCATTGTACCCACAAAATAAGAATGTGTTAATGAATCTGATGCCATGTTAATGTAGGGAGGATACACAAGGCAATCCATTTGTCATAACTTTGTTTTGGATGCTTTTTCTAAGCCATGTATCCAACTTCACATTTATTTTTGATATGTTTGCTTGGTAAACTCTTTGTTACAACTAGTTCAATGTTCCTTTCAACATGAATTGTTCTTGCAGTTATTGCAATCAACATGTTGACAAGGATGCGCTATTAAATCTCATCTTGGCAAATGAGATACTGCATAGCCTTCATTCCAATATTATAGCAGTTGTTGAAGATGTGAGTATTCTGGTTTATGTGCTTCCATTCACCTTCAAAACTCAGCATTTTCTATCATACTTTCGGCCCTATTATGGTTGACAGAGAGTGGCTGACAAGCCTTATTCCATTTAAAATGGCTTTTTTCCCAGGCAACTTATTATCCTGGACTATGTGAACCAACTTCTCAAGGTGGTCTAGGATTCGATTATTTTGTCAATCTTTCTGCGTCAGAGATGTGGTTGTCTTTTCTTGAGAACACTCCTGAGCATGAACAAGGTTGTTATTTGATTATCGTAGGTCATCTCCGCATTGAATGAGGTTTTGTTGTTGCCTTGTGAATTTACTGTATAGTCATTTTTCATTCTTGAGGTTTAAAATTTATTGTACTTAATTCTGCGGTGCAGATTGTCAGCACATTAGTGGCAATGGACAATATTCAGATAAGATGGTTATGAATGCTGAAAATCATAACCAAGTAATCACCTGCTTTAATCTCTTGGTTCACATCCAAGGTTTTATTTTGAAATTATCAGAACTAAAGTTTCTGCAGATTCATTTGTTTGGATGATGACTACAACCTGCTTTTACAATCTTGTATGTTAGTCCATTTCAGGATGGCGGTCATTTGAGGAGATATTGTTTGGTGAAATCTCAGAGCATTCTCCTGATTCAAATAATTTGTTGCTTAGAGGGTGTTCACTACACAAAGTATGCCAAAATCATCTTTTATTCTTTCAGTGTGTGCAGAACTATCCTTTTGCTCTTTTCTAAATGTAATGCTATCTCTATGTACCAAGTGCTACTGCTTTTTACAGCTTGGATTTGTTTCAATAGCTTGAGAAAGTAGAAACCCATTTTGCATAGCATGAAATATCACTATAGTCAATGTAATACATGAACTTTTGATTTCCAGTTTATATTATCATGCTTTTGTTTGCTATAGATATTTTTAATTAGTTATATTTTGTCTTGAGACAGATGATCAGGTTGATTACATTTACTATTGGTGGCCATGCTTATCTTAACTTTATGGGAAATGAATTTGGCCACCCAAGGGGTTACTTTGTATGCAATTGTCTAATACATTGGATGTTTTGACTCTTAGCCAGAGGGTCGAGTTCCCAATGCCGAGCAACTTCTCATTTTCTCTTGCAAACCGTCGCTGGGATTTGCTAGCAAATGGATTACATTCCAACTTATATTCCTTTGATAAGGTGTCAGTTCACTTAATATTACAGCCTTAATTTTAGTATACAGTGTGATAAGACCTTTTGTCTTTCTCTGTTGGGACTGACTTCAATGTACCAGAAGCAGAAAAATACCATTTGGTGCTTGTGTCAATCATATTGAGTATATTGCAATTGTTTCTATTTATTTAGTACGCCATCAACACTTGTTCGTGAACTTCTTTATTCTTGGCTGGTTGAGCAAGACACACTTTAATGGCATTGGTACCATATTACAATACTTTATCTGATTTCTAGGAACTGATGAAGTTGGAAGAAATTGAAAGGGTGCTTTCAAGAGGTTCGCCTAAGATTCACCATGTGAATGACACCAAGATGGTATGGAATAACTCTCCCTTCCTGTTGTAATATTATCATTGTGCTCCTTGATGCATCTTCAGTTGAATGAAAAAATCATCGCCTTTCACCAACAATTAGAGGATCTGCTTGTATAAGTGAATTGATGCTTATATTATATGTTTGTGTGTAGAAATGTGGTATCAATAGGGCTGGAATAGCCCAACAATATATTACATGGATATGTAGAGGTTGTAACCATATTACAAGTTGGTGATACACTAACCTGACAACAAGTTTGATATTGTAGGTCTGAAGTCCTAAAGCATTTTGATGGCGGGACTGTGTTATATAGATAATTTACCTTTTGACTCTTGGTAGTATTGCTTTTAATGCATGATTACCTCACTTTTCACTTTCTGTTGCAAGCATACAGTTGGTTTATATATGTTATTTGCATTGTTTTGGTTGATGGTAAACTAAATGCAGTGGGCACTTTGTGTTTACAGGTAATGTCTTATATAAGAGGTCGTCTTCTCTTCATATTCAACTTTCATCTAGCAGATTCTTGTGTAAACTACTCTGTGGGCAGAGAAGAAGCTGGAGAGTATCAAGTAAGCATTAGTTGAATGCTAATTGTTAACTTTCATCAGTCACACGTGGAAGTCTATATGTTTACCAAATGGATTAGGGATGGTATGGAAGGCTAAGGCTAATCATTTCCATGTTTACAGAGGTTTATAAATTAAGCCGGATCTTAAGAATCCGAGTCATTTTGCATATGAAAGATACTTTCACCCAGAATCCCAAGAACCAAAAGACTATTTTGATGGAGAAGTTTCCACATTTGAGAATCCAAATTTGCTTACGAGAAAGGGAAGAACTGTATTTGCCAATGCACCAATATTGGTGTGCAGATACCAGCTGCGAATGGCAGACTAACCTCATGCATCGACTACAGCAGAAAACATGTGAATCCATTGATGTTGCTTGCAGAAAAAGTCTACAACTTAAATGGAAGGTCCAGCTAACTGGTAAACAGCAACACAACATTCCTGCACAATGCTGAACTAGTTAAGACTACTTGGGAGGCAACATTGAATTGATTTTGTAATCCATCAAGTTAGATTTGAATTGATGTTGCAACATTATTATTATTATTATTATTGAGTTTAATTGTAATTAAGTTTTAGATATAATAAGTTGAGATGAAAACATGTTAACATTGAAAATTTAATGTGAATGCCTTCTTTTTGATAGTATCTCTTGAAAGGCAATAGATTGAAAATTACTTTGCAAATAAGTCCTCGGACACGAGCGGAAAAGAGAGTAAAAAACGGAAAATGAAACTCTCTCTTTGCAAAATGAAGAATAGTAACGGTAACATCTGTTAGCAACAAGTGTCTCTCGACCCACGCGCATGTTAAGCACGTGGCACCAACTCTGCGCCGCTCAGAGCTAAATCGCATGACAAAGATACCTGTCTTTCCCCTTCTTTCCCAGTAGCGAAGAACACAGATAATTTGTTCAAAGCGCGAGAACCTGAGGAAGAATGGCGAATCTTCCCCAATTCCTGCCCATGAACCCGCCGTTTGATGGTAGGCCCAGCGTGTCGAGCGCAAGTGCCGCTGGAGGAGCTGAAGCTAACAAGGACAGCAAAATGGCATCAGCAGAGTACTTGGTGCTCGACCTGAGCAATCCTGATTTAAGAGAAAACGCTCTTCTTGAACTATCCAAGGTAATTTTCACATTGCCTCTTCACTTGCATAGAATTCGAACCCATACAAACCCTACGCACTCAATTTTTATTATTATTAACACATTTTCCGCTCTATAGGAGACTAGGTATCTGAATGAAATTAAATTTGACAGTTTGATATACGTGGATACATTATGATTATAATTTAATTGGTTTTATGTAAACATGTGAATGATTAAATGGATTGCTTGTGCAATAAAAGACTAGGAATTTCTTGACATCTCTTTTTACGTGTGGCCGATGCTCCTTTTATTCCATGGTTTCTGCTATTTAACTGTTTGACATTTGTCTGCTGTAATCATGAACTAGTGTCCGCCTTTGGTTTCATTTTTTAGAACAAGGAATTATTTCAAGATTTGGCTCCTTTCGTGTGGAATTCTTTTGGTACTATAGCTGCACTCATACAGGTATGCCTAATAAACTTGTGTTTTGTTTTTGCTTCTACTTTTAGAAGAGAGAATTTTTTCAAGATTTGGCTCCCTTGTTGTGGAATTCTTTTGGTACTATTGCTGCATTGTTACACGTATGCGCTTTATTGTTAGTATTTTGTGGTTGTGTTTCCTACCCCCCATGTTTGTCATGTTTTTATAGAGCTAGCTTGTTGAGTTGTAGATTGGAACTTAGAAGAGGGTGTTCTTTGTTTCTTTTGTTTTTCCCCCTTTATTGGGTTATTAAAGATTCTGGCTTTTTTTGAAATGTATCATGATTGTGCTATCTTTTGTCAAGCTTTGGGTCACTTCTGTTGTTCATGTCATAATTTGATGGAGTAGTAAGGATAAAGCAGCAGGAGAAAAAGGTGCAAGGAAAATGGGGAATTGGAAGCTTTTATGAAGGAAAGCCAAAATTGGTCCAACTTACATTTTGGCTTTATATTGACCTTTTCCAGCAAGATTCTATGTCAGTTTGTTGTGCTATATGCGTACAGCTGTCATAATTGAATTACAGTCTTAAGTCTTATTATGTTCTATGTCCATCATGTTGAATTAACCTACTTCATCCCCAAATATGTTTGCAGGAGATAGTCTCAATATACCCTGTTCTATCACCACCAAACCTTACTCCTGCACAGTCGAACAGAGTTTGCAATGCTCTTGCTCTTCTCCAGGTCTGTTTTGTTCCTTTTTAAGTCTCTATATTAGTTTTTTGATTCATTTTGAAGTTGTAGCTGTTACATCTGAATAACTAGAAGATAGTTTTATGAATCTTCATTTATCGATGAGTTGATGTGTGATTTTATAGCACTTCTGTCCCTACTAAGGGTATGGAAGTCGTTTGCCTTAGCAATTAATGCTTTTAGTTCATGCGTTAAATGTAAGAAGAATAGTAACTACAACTAGTTTCCAAGGGAGAGTTAAATGTCCAATCTTTGTTATGGGTGTTTCAACTATCCTTGGTGATTGCTTGTCTCGTGTTGCATTTTTGGGATTTGAATTGCAATGTTGAGTGTTTTTTCCTCAATAGATATCTGTATATGGAAGATAAAAGAATGAGCTGCCCTGTACATGTGCAAAATAACGATGTGTTAGGGAAGAATAATGTGCATGCAGTCAAGTCAATCAATCTAGCTTTCACATGTAAAGTCATTGTATTGTCTCACTGTTTAAACTTCTCAAGTGTAAGTCAATTATGCAAATAATTCTTATTGTATTTAGTTGTTTCAATTGGTATGTATTCCTGTATTTCTCAATTTGGAGGTGTTAACAATGCTATCATAATCTTTTCTCAGTGTGTAGCCTCCCATCCCAACACAAGGATGCTATTTCTCAATGGTAATATTTCTAATCTTGTTGACATACTTGTATTGGTCTGGATATATGTTCTTACCCTAAATGACAGAGATTTTTCTTGTTGCAGACAGATAGCAATTTTCATTTTTTAAAATAAGAAATAATGGTACTGTAGCATTTTTGGCAATTCTTAGTCATTTGAAATAATAGTTTGGCCAGAGAGAACATTAAAATGGTCAGAAAACATTTAATTGGGTGCTGGATTGTTTGTTATAGTTGACTCTAGTGGAAAGATGGTCTATCCATCTCATAAATTGTTGTTGGTTATGTCTGTGCATGTGCAATGGTTAAATGTTCAAGTTTATGCTGGTTTTCTTGCTATAGTCGTCACATAATTTTTTTATTCAAGAACCTATTCATGTTTATAGAGATGGTTATTTAGGGAGACTCAAAATTGCCATTAATTTTTTAAATTGATGGCACAATTCTTTCAGCTTTTTATTTTTTCTTTCAGCTCACATACCTCTATATCTGTACCCTTTCCTCAATACAACAAGCAAGTCAAGGCCTTTTGAGTACTTGAGGCTTACAAGCTTAGGTGTTATCGGTGCCTTGGTGAAGGTATTTACTCCTTGCTGATTTCCAGTTGCTCCAATTCACATATATTCCTCTCCTTTTTCATTCAACAGGTGTTTATCTTTGCAATTAGTTGTGCCGTTGTTCATGAAGCTTATTATTCATGTGCTTCCAAGAATTTTAAGATCATGTTCTTGTCTATTTTGCATTGCAGGTTGACGATACAGAAGTTATTAGTTTCCTTCTTTCTACAGAAATAATCCCACTCTGCCTGCGCACCATGGAAATGGGAAGTGAGTTGTCAAAAACAGTTGAGTTTGCTGATTCTATATTTTGTTTTTCTGCCTAAACTATCCTTGTAGATTTCTATTTCTTTCTTTAAGCTGCAGTGACATCTGGAAAGGCGATGTTTCTTTTTACAGCATAATTTCTTCTTAGAAAGTATGAAAACAATCTATCTTTGAACTTTGTCAGTTTAACCTCTAAAAGTATTTATTTTCAGTTGATTGTGGTTCATTCTGAAAGTACTTCTGAGTATTTTTTTTGGTCAACATATATTGACACATCTGTTGGTGATTAGAAAGTAGGAATATTGTTTATGTACAAATGGACATAGTTCTTTCACTTTGACATTTCCTCCTAAATTGGAATTCAAATACATGGAATCTGATCTAAGCATCATCAATGCTTAATAAGAGCTTTTGTGATGGCAGGTTGCCACATTTATAGTTCAGAAAATCTTGTTGGATGATGTGGGTTTGGATTATATTTGTACTACAGCAGAGAGGTTTTTTGCAGTAGGGCGAGTTCTGGGGAACATGGTTGCTTCACTTGCTGATCAACCCTCCTCACGGCTGTTAAAACATATTATTCGATGTTATCTCCGATTGTCGGACAACACAAGGTTATTTATAAACAAGATATTCATATTCTCAAATGTGGGCCATTAAATATCATTTCCAATCCCTCTCACCTTTCATTTTTTTCCTGTTTTCTACATATGGTTCAGCCTCTTATTAGACATGTTGTTACCTTTACATGGCAGGGCTTGTGATGCATTGAGAAGTTGCCTCCCAGACATGTTGAGAGATGCCACCTTCAGTAGTTGCCTTTGTGTAAGTGTTTACTGCAATTTTTTAATTTATTTTCTAATACTAATTATATGTTATCTAGAAGCTGCCCCGTGGCGATGGGTAATGCCTATGCTGCTCCATTATCTACAAATGAACTTCAGTTAAATTTCAGGGATTTGGAATCCATCTTGCCTGCAGTATGTTGCTAATATTGCCTTCTGAAACTGATACCATAACAACATAAAACTCCACAATGGTGTGATCTTGACTACTCCAGTTACAAATTTTGCTGTAGTAATTGAGATTCCGCAAGGTGCCTTTGAGGTAGAGCTTCGGTAGTTGAACATGGAAGTGATGTTATTCCCCCGATTGAAATTTTACTTGTATCTTTTGCCTACAGATCCACTTTAAAATTTTTCTTTCTCAATCTCTTCATTGTAGAACTTGGAAAGAATTATCTCATCTGGCAAAGCAATGGACCTAAATCTTTTCTTTTTCTTTTTTTTTCTTTTCGTGTTTTTCTTTCTTGTGCCCCTCGGGCTTTCATCCATTTTGTCTTTGTCCATTCCCTAGTTAATGTTTTCCATCAATATATGCGCGCAGGAAGATCCAACAACAAGGAGGTGGCTGCAACAGTTGCTTCATAACGTCGGAGTCAATCGGGTTCCAACACTTCAGGCTGGAGCAGGATTTGATCGTATGCTGGTGAGCTGAATTAGATCAACACAATACTTCATCAATCCATCGATGTCCGTTGCTGGTCCAAAATGCTTATCACAGGCTGGTTCTTAATATTTATCCAATTCACCTCTTGTTTGTAGTTTAGTTTTTGTAAGTAATGATTTCTCTTTTTGAAAAGAAAAATTAAAATTGGTGTGGCAAAAGAAAAATCGGTCCGAGTAGGGGGATGTTAGCCAAGCCAATTGGTGTAGCTCATTGTCTACCCCTCTCATCTCATTTATAACAGAGTAGTCTGATAATAGTCTTCTTATTATTTTCATTGACTGCTGGCATTTCAGCGTGGAAAGCAGTTCATTCGAAGAGAAATGAACCTGTGATAATCATAGGGGTTTGAAATGAAGAGATTCCAGAATCAACATCGATGATGATCTGCAAAGGCCCCTTGTGCGGAAAAAGACACAAGGCTGTGAGTCTGACAAAGTTACTTCATCGGCGTACATAGTTCATAATTTACCAGCGCAGAGTTAATTTTTTTTACAATAAATAATAATAATAACTATTATTATTGTTGTTATTATCCTGCACAACATCCTCGAAATTTCACACGTGTTTCTTGCACCGCTGTAGACGCTACAACACTCCACGCCCCAACCTTTCCTTGTACGTAACTACTCTCTCTCGCTCTTCATTCAAGAATTCCGAAACACGGTGTCGTTCTTTCACTCCTCACAATTCACAGTTTCACAGACCACGATGAACCCCAAATTTCACAGTAACTTCGCCCTCCCGCGCGCCACCTTCACCGATTACCCGCGGGTGACGCGATCGTCTCTTCCGTCTTCGGAGATGGAAGAAGCAGTTTTCTGCGTTGAGAACATCTTAGACTATAGTTTCAAAAACAAACGGCTTCTCCTCACGCACCCTTCCTACACTGAATCGGCATCGTACCAGCGGCTTGAGTTCTTAGGCGACGCCGCTTTGGGTTTGGCTTTGAGTAATTACTTGTTCTCGGCTTACCCTCGCTCGGATGAGGGACAGCTAACGCGACTACGTGCGGTGAATGTTAGTAAGGCGTAATGCTACTTTTCTTGACGATCAAACACGTTTGTAAGGCGTAATGCTACTTTCTCTTGACGATCAGGTATCATTCTCTGAAAAGTAATCAAACACTGTTTTAGTTTGTTTGGATTTCAATTTTTTTCTCTTTTTCTTTAGGCATTTTTTTTTCTTTATGAAAATCGATGTTTGTTTTCTTTGCATGGGCTGAAATGAAGTGTTTTCGGATTCTAAATTTCTTGTAAACGTGTCAGGTGAAATTTTCGTTTTCTGGGTTTACATATATATATATATATATATATTTTTTCCATGAGAATGGAAGTGTTTCTGGTGCTTCTGATATTGGAATTTTTGTTGTCTATTTATTTAGATAAGAGGAAAAATAATAATTTTTTTCAAATGAAAAGATAAATGGTAGCAAAAGAGAATGTTCTACAGATTACTTTAAGTGATTGAATTTTTAATGGACACGAGTTCTGATATTACAGCATTTTAATAAATATTTCCTCTGTTGTTAGTATTCTTTTTTTAAAATTTATATTTCTTTTACTTTGAAAGGAAGATTTACGTCCATTTTTGCTTCGGAAAGCAGAAAAAATGGTTTAAAATAATATTTGTTATTATCATTTTTAATTTTGTGTTATAGGTCAAGGGAGTTTGCTCTAGCAGTGAGTGAAGAAGATAACACTGCTGTATATGGAGGATCAATGAAAGCACCTGATGTTCTTGCTGATATAGTTGAATCCATCGCCGCAGCAATTTACGTAGACATTGATTTTGATCTGCAAAGGCTCTGGATGGTGCATAGTTAATTATCTCTCAATGTCAGTATTTATTTTTTTCTAACATTTTCTTTTTGTGTTCTGTAGATTTGACATAGGACTTTGCTTTTGTATGTTTTCTAGATCTTTAGGCAACTTTTGGAGCCCATTGTAACCCTTGAAGACTTGCAGCAACGGCCCCAACCTGTTACAATGTTGTTTGAACTATGTCAGAAGGAAGGAAAGAAAGTCCGTATCAAACGCAGGGCAAAGAATGGGAAAAAAATTGCTAGCATATATGTGGATGGCAAGTTTGTTATCTCAGGCTCTTCCAAGCAGACGGAAATTGCAATGCTTAATGCTGCAAGGCAAGCATTGGATAAGTTATCACGACATATGCCAGTTAATAGTGGGTTGCTTGAAATTTTTGATGATGTGGATGGGAAATTTGAGATTGATGGAGCCAGACAGAAATTACATAAGCTTTGCAGCAAAAAGAAGTGGCCCAAACCGACTTACAAGTATGAACTTTGGATCCACTAGAAATAAAAATTATATTAACTTCTTAGATAAACTTTTTATGTGTTTTGATATTTGTTTTTCTTTTAACTATGATACTTCTCTGCTGACAAACCTGCATATACTATGTAGTTCTTCTACGTAATTATATCACCGAATTCGTTTCTATACTGATCGAAATTGTAAGTTCAAAATATGATAAATTCTTTTATATATTCATATCATTGTACTTTTAGCCACATGGGACTGCATATGTATCTAGTTTCTTTTGCAATCCATTGAGAAAGGTTGACATTTATTTAGATTTCTTATGTTCTTTCAGTAGCAGTCTAATTGTTTACTCATTTTAAAATTCTGTTATCCATCAGTGACTTTTGTTCATGCTTTCTTCTTTTATTTTAAACAAGAAAAAAGGAATTTCTGGTATTTCACCAAAATTTTTCTGACTTGATTAGTTCACATCTGCTTGCTAGTTTCTCTTCTAAGATGTATATTCCTTTTTATTGTTCTTCCCTGAATTTGCAGAATTGAGAAAGATGAAGGTCCTCCACATGAGAAGATATTTGTATCTTCAGTTCGGGTTGGAGTTACAGATGGTGTGCTTCATATCACCGGAGATGAAAAGTCAAGAAAAAAGGATGCAGAGAATTCTGCTGCTTCCATGATGATTCGTGCCTTGCAGGAATCAGCTTACCTCTGTTAAATGCCTGAATTGGAGAAGAACATTTGTTTTTTTACAATGAATTCACTGCCAAAACTGTAGAATATGTAATTAGCTATGTAATTCCGTGACAATAGCATTGTTATGCCTTGGTTAGTTTTCATCAAATAACTTAAAATTGCTAGGAAAACAGTGAAAACATGGTGTTATTGCTCCATTATAACTAATGTTGTGTATAGATTTTTGATCCTGCTGACCAACATCAACTGAAAACAAAAGAAAAACCTGTCTGGTGACCATTTAGATTGCCTAATATTGACCGGATCAAATAAGAATATGTCATATGGTGCATGTAACTCTGGGACCTTTTCATTGCTTTCTAATTCAAATAGTAAACTGTCTTGGTTTTTCAATTCGATGAATTTCTTTGAATCTGATGAATGTAACTAAAAGTGTTATGTCCGAATGTTCAATTTCTCAATCATGAGCACTGGACAATCCAGTAAGTTTATTGCTTGAACAACGGTGTCCTTAAACCTATTTACATTAAGCTTTAAGCTTTAAATTTTGAGCATCGACGTACACAGCCCTGGCAACATAATATCCCTCTGGAGAATACAGTTGGAGGATCGGTAACATTTACCATAAGCCTCAGACACAGTTCTCCTTCTGGTTCAATATTTTACTTCAAGTATTGCGCACCCATTTCTCTTGCTGGAGCACCCAGTAGTTGGTCGAAGCCTACTCCAGCTCTAGCGGCAGCACCACTCCGACAGGCTAAAACACCTCATTTGTCGGGCCAGAACCGTGAGCTCCAAACAGAACACTACATGAGTTCAACACCCCCGCAAATTTGTTCAAATTGGACATCCTGTTAGGCCTTGTCACAACAACCTGAAATCCTAATTCCTCCATCACAACCACCATTTCATCTTTATTTAGATGCTTTCTTGATTTGCCACGGGATATAAGAATTAGAATTGATTTTTCTCTCTTTAACTCATAAACATTGTTGATTTTCAAACTATAAGATGGAAACAAAGTCATGCCATTATTCAAGGGGGGAAATGAGTTATGCATGCTGTCAAGTAAATTCTATGGGACATTTTTATTGCTTTGTAGTTTTATTGGCAGTCTTTGTTTGTTCAATCCTCTAAATTTATCTACATGCATTCCATAAACTGCTCGGTATAATTACTAGGTATCATTTTTGAACTTGCAATTCCTCAATTCAGAGAACTTGACATTCCGATTATTTCCATTGCCTGAACAATTGTCTCTCTGAACCTCGTTAGATTAATCTGCAAATTCTGGCGATGAATATACACAGCCCTGCCGACGTTGTGGCCCTTTGCATATAATGACGCTGGATCAGAAATGACAGGGTGATCCCTATCGTAAGTCTGAATGAGAGAACTCTCCTCTGGTTCAATCTTGTACTCCAAGTATTTCACACCCATTTCTCTTGCCGGTACACCATAATAGTTTGATGAAGCCCACTTCAATCCCAGTGGCACAACCTGCACCATCACAGCCCCGGCAGGCAAGAACACCTCAGTTGTTAGACCAGCGCCATGAGCTCCAACCAGGACACTGCAAGAATTTAACACCTCGGCAAACTTGTTCAAGTTTGACATCCTGTTAGGCCTTGTCACAACAACTTGAAATCCTAATTCTTCCATCATAACCACCATTTCATCTTCATTAAGAAACTTTCTTGATTTTTCACGGGATATAAGAATTAGAATTGGTTTTTCTCTCTTTATCTCATAAACATTGTTGATTTTCAAATTATATGATTCCCGGAGGAACTGCTTGAAGTCAAACATAGAGTACCCTCCTGGAATATCAGTGCTGTTGAGGGCCAAAAAACCATGGTACTTGAGCCCTATAACAGCTCCAGCAAAGCAGTGAACTTTACCATCTACTGCTGGATTTATGACCTCATAATGCGAGAGTAGGGATAGAATTTTGCTGTATTTACTTACCCACCAAGGCTTGTAATCTAAGATGACAAACTTCAGGTTGGATCGGAAGTGATGGCTTGTGATGAACAAAGGAATGATAAGTTCGTTGAATTCATGATATTGGTTTCCTGAAAAGCCACCAGAGGAGAAAACCAGAGCCGGAACATCATGAGTGAAATGACAAGCTGGTAAATCAGCTTCTCCGTTAACTATCTGCACTGGTGTAACGTATTTCAGTGCCTGTTTAGCTGGATATGGTTTAACAATTCGTTTAACTTGGGATTGAGAGGATTGAATGTAAACTGTTAATGCACCGTTGTCAATCCTAACTGGTCTGTTTGCAACACACAGCTCAGTGTTTAAGTCAGTGTGGCAAGAAGAGCCCGTTGTATCAAGCTGGATCTTCTGTTCACCTGTATATTCAGGTTGAAACATTTCATTTTATATGAATGAATTAAGAAACATTGCATTTGATATCTCTATATCAACTCTCTTATTCAAATATAATTGCATAATGTTAGAAATGAACGAAGAAAGAACCTCTAACAAGTCTCCCTAACTCCAAAGAATCACTCATTTCCATGGCTTTGTCAGCCTTTTCGCAGCTGTGACTACCTCTGCATTTTGACAACTGCTGCTTCCCAATCCCTTCAATATTTAATGACTCTAGTTAGCTAACTCAATGAACAAAAATCTCAAACCGCCAAATTTCGGTCCTACATTTTATAGTAAATGCAGCAAAAATGATACTTACAAGACTCAAATGGCGTGACATCTGATGCAAAAAATGCAGCAAAAGGCCAAGCAAGCATAAGTAGGAAAACTACTGAAGTTGTAGTAAGCAGCAGCCTACTCTGCTCCTTTCCCATTTCTGATTATGCAAAAGAAGTTTAAACACTTGCATTATAGACGAGAAACATGAAGAAGCCCGTATTAATTAAGCCAAAGAGCTTCAGTTGATGTGTCTATTCTTTTCAATAGTATGCATATCTTTTATCATTCTAATACTCTACAAAGACAACTTACAGTTAGTTTCATCTCTTGCCACGATCTTCCAATTATAGAGACTTAATTTGCTATTTCAATTGTTTCAAGTGCAATCCTGATCGATGCTCGGGATTGTTGGTTCATATCTGCTTTCTGCAAGCCTGCCAGATCAATGAAGTCATTATCTGTCGGTAAAGAGTCGAATTTCAACATTCCATGCGTCCATTTCTGAGCATCTGGTGGTTGGATTTATTACATCTCTTGTGATTAAAAGGATTATCTTAACTTGTATCCCAAGTGCATGCACAATGAAAGATTTTCTGCAGTAAGATATTATTAAATTAAAAGCAAAAAATCATGATATATCCTTAATCTAGACTTGCGGTAAGAGAGAGGTCTACCCAATCTAGTATCAAACGACAAGCTTTGCAGTTTGGTCCAGGAGGTGGACAAGAGGTGGCCCAATTCAGATGATTGGACAAGCAGAGGAAGGAACATATAGAATTTGGGTCAAGACTTCTTACATACTTTACATTTAGGATTATTACATTTCAATTTCAGAGTTTTGATCATTTTTTTTTAAATATACATTTTTCATATGAATTTTCATGCAAAATAACAAAAAAGAACTGATTTTATTGTTTTGCCTTAGTAAACAATGATACCCATTTACTCAAAAGTAGGATTTAAGACTAAAAAAAGTAAAGAAGAAAGAAGAAATGAACTCTCTTTGAAAACTGAATGATATGTGTGTATGGAGGGGTCAAATGTTGTAAAGCTTTCGAGCATGCAGAACCATGAATATTTATATGCGGATGTCTCTGTATGAAAATGGCATGAGAATATGAATGGGAAAACCACGAAATAAAGCAAGATAAGGATCTACGCAAGCAGCCTTTCTAAATGTAGCCCTTCTTCAACAACTCAACTGGAATTTTAGTTTAATTTTGGTTTTGAAATAACTGCAGAGTCTTTGGTTCTTTCTCTTGCAATCACTTACATCCACACAGAATATTACAACTGAAGGAAAAGGAGATCGACTTCATAGAGAAAAAGGAAAAGAATCCAAATAGATAAAATCAAAGATAGAAAGAAGATTCCAGGAAAATAGTCGGTGGTATATTCCTCCTTTTGAAACAGAGAGCATTCATTTCTCAGCAGACCTCAAAGTTTTCTATCAATATCTTTGAGCTCAAGATTTGTACTTTGAATACAAATATTATACGTATAATTACAGTTGATGTGATGAACAAGGTACTAATTAGGAGACAAGTACGGAATAATTACACATTGGTTAGTCAGTAATGCTCTTACCTCCTTTATAGGTGCAATATCATCGATAGTTTTATTGCTACAATAGGGTGGAATTTGATCTTCTGGTAGGCAGTATTCCTTAATTCAAAACTCAAATGAAATTCAAATCGTTAAGTAATTGTATGGATTTATTCAACATCCAACTCCTTCAAGTTCCTTTTGCCTAGCCTATTGGCTCAGTTCCTGGCTGAGAAGCACCACCGTGCATGCAATATCAGACAAAGGATGCAGTTGACCATTCAGATTTCAGTACATGTGTCCAATGCTAATTAATTAATCCAACAAAATATAGATGTATGTATACATAATACATCTATTAATATTCATAGCTCAATTCCGAACAAACTGCTATAATATAGTCATATATTTGTATAATCCTGACACCTTTACATCAAATATTTCATGAAGTGTCAAATTAGCTATGGCTAGACTATCGATTGATCACCAAGCAGTATGTAAAATGAGAGAAATTGAAACAATGTACAGCAAAAACCCAATAAATTAGGGAAGAATCGTGAAGGAAATGGCTAATGATTCCCCTAATTATCTGCTAAACCATACATAATAATAACCCCAGAACCAATTATCCTGGACTGATATTGTATTATATAGTGTATTAATTATAATTAAGTAGAGTAATATTATTGTTTAAAATGCTTTCTGGTAGAACCCATGAATCCTCTTCCATGACTCTTCCCTCTGCATCTTCAACTGCTTGTAAAAGTTCCCAATAAACGTCTCAGCTTTAGTAAACAGCTCTTGCCCGCTCAGCTCAGCAACAGCCACCTCTTCTTCTCCTTCTTCCTCATATAAGTCTTCGGCAAATGCCTGATCTTCTGCAGCTTCAGTCTCTCCACTTCCAATAAAAAAAAGGCTTGGCATGGAGGGACATTTTTTCACTTTATCCACCTTGACAGTTTTAGGAGTCTTCTCGGGACGAAGATTTCTCGACAGTTCTGGCCTTCTTTTGATCATGACCATTTGGAGAAGTAATAACCTTAGCCTCGGCAGAGGCTTCCTGGGATGCCACAGGTTTTGCTGCGGCAGAAGCAAAATATTTCTTGTCTTCCGGAGGGTTGGAGAAAGCTGAGAGAAGCCCGGCTTCGGCTCCAAGTGCTACAATAACGAGATTAATGACGAAGTAGAGATAAGCTGTCCTTAATGAGGAGGACAAGAGCGGTGTCATGACGAGAAGCGTAGCAAGAAGAGAAAGCATCAGGATTTGAGATTTCTTCAAGTTGTTCATGGGTTCAGTAGTTCAGTTGAGTCAGTGAAAATGAGAAGATTGAAGAATATGATATTAGGAGATTATAGGAAGAGTCTGTGGTAGTAAAGACGAAGTGGAGACTTTGTGGCCATATTCATAGCTTTTTTATTGTATCAAACAAAGAAAGAACATGAACCCACCAAAACCAATTTCATTGCAGATAATCGGAAGTTAATAACAAATTTCCAAAATAATTAAACATTCACTTCAGCGTTAAAAGAGATAGGATCAAAATAGTGTAAGAAAAGTAAAGATCAACAAAAAGGGTGTCCGTATTACATGCAGACAAGCGAACATGCAAGAGGGAGAAGATGCAGCAAGTATGATTGGACAAAACTTGATAAGGTCGGTGAAAGCAAAGCATGTTCTTTCTATTACTTGCACTTTTTTCAGTTTGTTTTTTCTTCTTATTATTATTTATAATTTGGCAGCTCTTTCACTATTCAGACATAAACGTGCGGTTTCTGTCTGTCCGGAAATTCAGGTCCCGCGTTGGTAGCTCTTGCGGTGGGTCTCGTGGCAGGGCGTTGGAGACTTGGTGGTCATTTGTAGAATCTTTTATTTTTGACCCGCCGACTAGTATTCTCCTGCTTGCACTATTGCGTTTGTGGTCCCACTCCCAGGAATAAGTTTACGGCCCACTTTTTTCTTAGGGCCTGAATATGGGCCCGTTAGATATAACTTGATCCGGCTCAAAATGCTAACCGGAGTCTGTCTTAGAGAATAAGTGAAGGGTGGATGAATTTCGATTCGTGACCCCCAAGAAAAGTGGATGAATCAGACGAGGAAATTCTGCCGTGTCTCTCTTGGCACTTTCCAAACTATCCATGTCTTCCTGAATGTCCAAGTTTATCCAAATCTTGCCTGCTTGTCTTCTCGGGTTTCTATTACATAATCATCTCAATGGCTGACAACAGATTCAATTAACTAGTCAGTGGTAGACATTAAGCAATTCAGGCCTCTAATGTGCAAGTTGCTATGAAGTGATAACCCCACTGGTCTCCATAGCTACACCAGGTGGTAAGCTTCATTTGAGCTCTCGTGCTTGAGATAAGATGTGTGACAGAAATGAAAGGTGAAACTCCGTTTTTATATATTGTTTTGTCTTGTACTTGCTTAATGACAAAAAGGTTTTGTTCTTAACACTTCCCCCTTTAAACAAACTAATGAAACTGGTGATAGCAGATAAGTGATTGGAATGTTAACGTTAGTAAATTGCTCCTAATTCTTAGAATTTAAAGTTCAATTTTTAGATTAGTTTTTCACTATCTGATTCAATTTGTTACAAAAGAGTTGAATCGCCCCTTCAGGCTGAGCTTGAGGCCTAGTGGGTTTGAGCTTGGGCTTTCTCTGTGTTGCAAGGCAATGAACAAAAATAATAATAATAATAATAAATTATCAATACTAGTACTACACGTGCAATCTGACATTGCGTTAAATTGATAGATCAGTAAAAATCATGTGAATGTGTTGGGAGAGCCCCACCCCCATGTGGGTGTTTAGTAATTCTTACCAAGTCCATTGTCATATCTTTGAATGGGACGTAAGAGTTGCCTGAGTCCTTCAAGCCCGTAGTTTCATTTCCATGGAAGAGATAAGATCAAGGGCAATACAACTGATGTTTCCAAGAAGAGATAACATTAAAAATATAAAAAAATCCTGAATCCAATTATTGATAATGCAAAAGAACCACTTTACCTTTAATCGTTGATTTAATAACTACAGCAACCCCCACCCCATTACTTTCCTCCCGGTTGATAATTGCATTTTGTCTTCTCAATGACGATTATCAAACCAATCAACGAGAATGCCAAAATAGGCGGGATCCCACTTTGGCCGAGTGCTCTTACGTTGTTTCATGCCATTGGTGCTTCCCATTTTGGAGTAAACAAACGAAACTTCCTCTGTCACTGTCTAATTTTGAATCCTTGCGTCTGAAATCGCCATAAGCTTTTGTACAATGGCTTCTCCTTTTTTGATAAAAGGAGTAAGTGAAATTTGGTAGCGATTATCCACCCACCCAACAGAGAGTTTCCTCTGTTCTGTCGAAAGGCTCGTGATTAATAAATAAAATGTGAGCACTTGACTTTACTAAATGTCTTTTGGTGAAGACTTGTCGTAAGGTTAAGATTAATGTCAATTTCATGGCACGAACGCATCCTACCTAAAGATTTAATATTCCATTTTAAAATTGAACAATCAATCAAAAATATTGGGCGCTAGTTGAATACCTTGCCCTTGTATTAGGACCAGCCTAAACCACCACCACCACCTCCGGTGTTCAAAGGAGCAAAACCAGTTAGTTGAATTAAGGCATGTTAATCACGATCCCAGACAAGGACTATTTCATTTCCCATCCAGTCAAATTAAGGCCAAGGCTAAAGAGAATCAATCATTCAGCCTTAAGATTCCGAATCTATCTCCATCTTTCTTACAAGTTACAACTTTGCTTGTTTCAAATCTTCCTACCTTAATAATTAATCAAAAATATTATTATTATTATTATTTATTTTTTTCAATTATTTAGGATATAATAATCGACGATCCCACGTGTTTTAATCGCGGGGTTAATTCTTACAACAATTTTTTTTAAAATTAAATTAAAAAAGTAAAAAGAAAAAGAGATTGATGCAATGGTCCCCTCTGTAATTATTTTGATAGTTCACGCATTGCGTGAGAGAGAAAGGTAGGTGTGTCTTTTTAAATTTCGTATCGGAGACGTGGACCAACCACTCATCGGAGGTGCTTTCTCTTCCAGAAATTTCCCCGTCTTCAGTTTCGTCCCCTCCTGCCTTCGCGAAGGTAAAGTAAAAGAAAAAGTTTTCAAGTACTGTAGTGGACAACGTGGATTATTTAATTAATAAAAAATTTATTTATTAATAATTAAAAATATAAATATAATAATTTTTATTAATTAAATAATATTATTATATTATTGATGTCATCGTTTATTATTATTAAATAATATAATTATTTAATTAATAAAAATAAAAAAATTATGATTTAATTACTTTCTTTTATATATAATTTATGTAAAAAATAATTAATTTTTTTATTTATAATAAATCAATAATTTTATCTCTTTTCTTATTAAATGGTGGTGGTGGTGTAGAATTGAGTCAATCTAAAACAGTAGATATTAAATTAATTATGTTCAATAAAAATATTATTTAATTAATAAAAATAAAATATAATTAATTATGTCTAATAAGATTTTTTATAATTTTTTTTATTTATAATAAATGAATAATTTTAACTCTACTCAATTTTAGAAGCGGTGGGATGAAAAACATACGATAATCTCAATTATTAGACATTAAATATAAATTAATTAATTAATAATTTATATAAAATATATATATATATATATATAATTATAATTTATTATTGCATAATAAAAATATAAAGTCGAATGGAATATTTGTCTTTCCACGCTCCACAAGCGCGTGGGATTAACAATTACGAACTTTCCCAACGAATTGGGATTAGAGATACAATGATGCTGCCAATCACTCAAACGCATCCGCTGGAGTGGTCACCCTACCCAACTTTCTCTCTTTATGTACATGTCAATTATTGTACCGTATAGGGGCCACAGCATATACACCAATACCAGTCACAGGCAAGAGGTCCAATCTCAGCCACATCCCAGCTCTCTTCGTCTCGCCTTTACTTCGTTCTCAAATCTTATCCCATCTATATATTCACCTCAACTCGCCATCCCTTCTCTTCCATACTAAATACTCTCCGTCTACTGCATCTTCATTCCTACAATTTGGTCAAGTTTTGTTCAAAGTCCCCGCTTATTTTCTATTTGAAGGGAGAAAGCTTTGGTTGAAGAAAGAGTGCGTGGAGGGTTTGTTCCGAGAAATATAATATATTTCTGTTTTGGTTTTTGTGGTTTTGGGGTAAGACCCGGTAAGGGCAAGTTGCAGACATCACGGCTATACACAGAGTATCTCGGCCGCTAATTCATGTCCGGGCAGTACGACGCAAGGGTTGTGTGATCGAGAGCAACCCTTCGCCGCACGGCGGGCGTGGCGCTTTGCCTTCCGAAGGCGGTAGCCCTTCCGATCTCCTCTTTCTTGCTGGCGGCGGCTTCTCCTGCTCTTACGCTTATTTATATTAGTAGCTTTGGGTTATGATATATAAGGGTAAATTATTAGAGAATTAAGTTATTGGAAGCATTAGATTTTTGATTAAACAAAAAGGAACGAGAATAAAAATAATCAAAGCCACCAAAAAAAACCGTCTTTGTTATTGTTTTTGCTGTTTTCTGACAAGGGAAGATGTTGAGGATAAAGAGAGTGCCAACAGTTGTTTCGAACTACCAGAAAGAGGAGGGAGAGGAGGCTGCTCGTCGCGGAGGCGGGTGCGGTAGAAATTGCCTTAACAAATGCTGCATTCAAGGTGCTAGTTTAAACCCTTATGCGAAATTTTATTTATAGTTTCGGTTTAATTTTAGTCCTATGACTTGTTTGGGGATTTATCATTACTGGGTTTTTATTTTAAATAGGAGCAAAGTTTCCTTTATATTTTTTCAAGAGGGTGAACAAGATTGAAACTGAAAAGGGAGTGCATGGACATGAGAATAGGGAGCCGCCCGTTGCATTCCTCGACTCGCTCCTTCTCGGGGAGGTAAATTTTATTAAGCAAAAAATGAAAAGAAGAAGATTGAATGTCTGAGTGCATTTATTTTTTTGTTTTAGCTTTTGTTTACCGTAACAGAGAATAAATTCGTTTACAATATCATTGTAGTGGGAGGATCGCATGCAGAGGGGACTTTTTCGCTATGATGTCACTGCATGTGAAACCAAGGTCTCCTTTTGGCTCCTTTTTCCCTCTTTCAGAAGATGAAATCATGTTTGGTCAAGTTATCCGTTGGTTTTTATTGATGTTCCTTTGTCATATTTTGGTATAGACGATTCCGGGTGATTATGGTTTCATTGCCC
This sequence comes from Xylocarpus granatum, assembly GCA_019650275.1. Lineage (NCBI taxonomy): Eukaryota > Viridiplantae > Streptophyta > Magnoliopsida > Sapindales > Meliaceae > Xylocarpus > Xylocarpus granatum. The sequence continues at coordinate 44,019 of BNST01000577.1, forward strand.
AGCTGAATGAGGGCCGCCACCTGAAGAAGAGGCCAACTGAATTTCGTGTTGATAAGGTCCTCCAGCCTTTTGATGGCAACAAATTTAACTTTACCAAAGTTGGGCAAGAAGAAGTGCTCTTCCAGTTTGAAGCAAGTGAAGATGGAGAAGTCCAGTTCTTCCCAACTGCTCCCATCGACGTTGAGAATTCTCCTAGTGTTGTTGCCATTAATGTATGTTCTTTGTTTCTAAATCTAATAGCTAAGATGAGGACGTGTTAACATAGAGCAAGATAAGATTGATTTTTCTTATTTACAACTATGAAGAGAGCTTAGGAAGCTGATTGAGCAAGCACAATATAATCTAAAACTCCTGGTTTTATGCTGTACAATTTACCAGGTTAGTCCTATTGAATATGGGCATGTGCTGTTGGTCCCACGGATTCTTGATTGCTTGCCGCAGAGGATTGACCATGATAGCTTTTTGCTTGCTCTCTACATGGCTGCTGAAGCTGGGAATCCGTACTTTCGGTTGGGTTACAACAGCTTGGGTGCGTTTGCTACCATCAACCACCTTCACTTCCAGGTTGATATCCACTTAAAATTCTCATATAATGTATTCAAAATCAGATTTTTCTTATGTTATTTATCACTAGCACTTTTGTAGTAGTTGGTAATTCAAATGAAATTTGCTGAATTCTATGGCTACAGGCTTACTACTTGGCTGTGCCCCTTCCATTGGAGAAGGCTCCCACCAAGAAGATAATCACTTCGGGTGGTGGCATGAAGATCTCTGAGCTTGTAAAATATCCAGTCAGAGGTCTTGTCTTTGAAGGTGGAAACTCACTGCAAGACTTATCCAACAGAGTCTCGGATGCTTGCATTTGCCTTCAAGATAACAACATTCCTTACAATGTGCTTATTTCTGATTGTGGAAAACGCATCTTTCTCTTGCCACAGGTAATACAGTTGGAATCACAATTTAGATAATTGTTTTCTTCATGTTGTGTTTCCAAACGTTTTCCATTATTAATGATTTGTCTACTGAACAAACAGTGCTATGCTGAGAAACAAGCTCTTGGCGAAGTTAGTCCAGAGCTTCTGGATACCCAAGTGAACCCTGCCGTGTGGGAAATTAGTGGGCATATTGTGTTGAAGAGGAGGAAGGACTACGAAGAGGCATCTGAGGAAAACGCATGGAGGCTGCTTGCCGAGGTCTCTCTTTCTGAAGAAAGGTTCCAAGAAGTGAATGCGCTCATCTTTGAAGCCATTGCCTGTGGCGAGAACACAAATGGAGGGGTTACTGAGAGCTTGCTTGGGGAGGAAGATGATGTTAAACCCAAATCTGTTGATGTTGTGAATGCCACTAATAAAAGCTCTCATCCTACTAAGGTTCCCGGAACTCAAGAATGCCTAGTCCTTCAGTAAGATCTGGTTGGATAATCAGACCGGTTGTGTTTGTCTGGTTCATGTATGATAGCTGAGCACCTGGGATTGTGTGCGTCTCTTTTATGGATTGTGGCTTGTGGCAGTAGCCCAAATAAGCAAACTGTGTTTGCATTGGTGTTGTGTTTAGTTCAATCTGGCTGCCTGTGTTCATTGTGAAGAACTTCAAAATCATATTATTATGTAAAATACTCTGGTTTGCCATTACTGGCCTCTATTAATGCTAATGGTTTGTATTTGTGTTAATTTATTTGGTCTAATTTTTCCCCATATTGAGAAAAATATGTGCAGAAGTTCTGGTGTCCTCTGGTGGCCAAAGGAACATAGGATTACAATTAACATTGAATAATTGCAATATGAGCCTGTGTCGTGTATAATCCTTTATATTTTTGCTCCCTAATTGAAAGGAGATAAAGTATTTCATAAGAAAAACTTCCAGATGTGCCATCTAACATCAAAATATTGTCTTCACAAATTATTTCCTCGACTTTATTTGCACCTAAATTTTGTGGCTAAGCTGTTTTAATCGAATTTGTCAGCATTGTTTTATCTCATTGACACTGGTGAACATTTTTTGTTATTTATTGTTGTTTAGCAGCAAGACTAGCTTTTTTGTAAAAAAGAAGGAAAATACATATTATTCTATACTCTTTTTTGTGTGAAGTTCTTTTTGAAATGCAGATTTCTAGGAAATGAAGAAAGGAGAGCACCCTCAAATGCATGGATATCCTATGTTACTCAAGAGTGGCAGATTGATGAATGTTATGATGACAAAAATACACCATGTTGTCAAAGTTTACCATTTTAGGGCAAAACGTCAAATGGCTGAAAGTGTTGGACAGGTTGCCAAGTTCAAGCGACGTTATGAGCAGCGGGAGAATGCTGGCAAACAATGAAATAGGACTCATCTAAAATGGCATAGAGAAGTCAGGTATCTGTCCCGGTATTTGAATTTCTTCTGAGAAACAAGCATGAATGCGGTTCTCTAGGACACATTTAGTTTACTGCTCTTTGGGAGCTCGATTATACATTTCCATTTTGATGACACTACTGATGTCAACTATAGTCTCTAAAGCTTTTGCTTAATACAATCAAATAGTTTGACTGCTAGCACATTGTCTTGTTGAAAGCAGTGCTTTATGTTTCGGATTTCTGCTCATGATGGGTGGTCTGTGAAAAATAATGGACCTCGGCTTTACAATGTGTTAGAATTGAGGACCAATTCATCAAGGCCCGTCCAATTTGACATTTAAGGGATTTGCCACTAAATTTATGGGTTTTTAAAGCTAAATCTCCTGCCTGTCATGTAGTAATTTAACCACCACCTACAACACGAGACTTCATTAGTAACCTGTAAGAAAAACATGAACACCTCAATCTCCTTGATTGCAACTGAAGCAAACTGTTTCTTTTTCTTATATGAATCTGAGTTAGGTAGCCATCTTCTTACTTCTAATGCAAGTTCAAATGATCCGGTTAGCCAGTGCCCTAATCTCAATCTTGCAGCTCTTGCTGTTGTCTTGCCTTGTGATAATAAAAGGCAGTTCAAAACAAGAAGTGGTTCGACAAAATGACATAAATAATTCCTCCTCCTCCTCCTCCTCGTCACCGTGGCTCAAGAAAGTCACAAACTGGGACCCCGGTCCGCGGCCTTTTGAGTGTTGGAACACGCCATGGATATGCAGACAGGGAGAAGCACCAGGAGCGCGAATGAAATGTTGCAGAAACCGTTGTGTTGATGTTTCTTCTGATGTTAATAATTGTGGCTGGGGTAGAATTCGATGTCCATTTGCTTGGCAATGTTGTCGTGGATTTGTACAAACACAAAACAGAAGCGCTTTTAACAGTTGCAGATGTGGGAATGGATGCCCTTGGGTAGTCAGGTGCGTCTATGGCATGTGCGGATATGCTCAACCGTGGCCACGCCCATGGCCGCGGCCTCCTCGGTCCAGCTCTCCGTGTCCTCCTAGTCCTAGCCCGCCAAGGGTGATCACCCACCTCCATTAATAGCGCGTTGAGGTTCTTTTGGCTGCATTTTCTCTCTAGCTGTAACGTTCTCATATCGTGCTATTAGCATTATTGTATCTAATGTCGATCTCTCATCTCTGTCATGTGTGTTTTCAGTCTTCCTGTTGACGATAAATGGTATTTACGACATAAAAATAATTTTATGATATGGTGAGGTACTGCTGGCTGTTGCCGCTTGCTTAGCAGTTAGCACATTTGAGTTGTCACTGCAATGGAAACCTAATTCCGCACCCTCCCATCTCCATGTCTCTTCGAATAGCCAATACAATGCTTTCTTTTGCATATGATGGATTGGCCGTGCATGGATCAGTGCATGCCTGCTTCCCTTGCGACGCGGGTACGAAGTTTGATCTCAAAGTGATGGAATCCATTGCAGATTGGAGGTTATGATAATTTAAGAATGAAGACCGTGTATGTGTTCCTCGTTTGCTTGCTCCACAAATGCTTGCTCACGGCAAGATTTATTTTTTCTTTGAAATTGTGAAGCCCAACTAAATGATTGCCCAAGAAATTTCAACATGACTTAGAAATATGGTTCGAGGTCAAAATTGCAACTGCTACAACATAGCAGCACAGCAGCTTTCTTATGGTTGCATGCAATTTATGAAGTGACATTACAATATCAATATGTAAATGGTACAAAAGTTACGTTCAAGTATACAGTACCAGTATGGGCAGAGTCCGTTCCATGAAAAATGCCAGTTAATATGCAGGAAAATTTGGATCCACGTCATGTGCCCAGGACTCCAAACCCCCAACAATATCTCTAGCCGAAGTGAAACCCACCTTGTGAAGATATTGCACAGCTCTCTGTGAATCATTGCCTCTTCTGCATACTACGTACAAGCTAGCACCGTAACTGGATTTAGATCTTTTCTCTTCTTCCTCTTCTTTCATTGCTAATGAAATTTTGGGTAATCCAGCTTCCAAATTTGCAAGAGGGATATTTATGGAGTTCGGAAGAGAAACAATCTTGAAATGATGCGCAGGCCGGACATCCAATAATATGTGCGCTTCTCCATTGTCTACTCTTTCTTTGTAATCCGTACTGCTTATTCTGGAATCAGCAGGAAGCAAATTTAACTTCAAGGGAATCTGCATATAATAAGAAAGATTGGAAGATTCAGCCACCGTCAAACAATACAGGCAGTTAAAATAGAACTTAGCAGAATGCAAGGAGTACCGGAACCACAGGAGACTGAGTGAACTTCTCGTAATCAAAACTTCTAAATTGGTCTTGCGTAAATGCTGAATTTTCTCCACAAGCTTGGCACTGAGATGATCTGCTTCTAATCTTGACCTAAGCAACAGTATATACCATATCAATAATTAATACAAATTCAATATGAATGCCGTGAAGACAAATATTAGCAGTTGGCTCAGTTATTTAGATTACAGCCCATACACGCCCACTTTTACTTAGTAGCTAATGTTTACCACTCAACCTCTCGTTCATATTCTAAACTTAGTGATTGTATCCAACATCACCTCAATCCCAAACATACCCTAAATCCATTCCAGCTTCATTCGATACATTAAAAATTACCAAAACTAGCAATAACTGAGAATATTAACCTCTTGGGGAAAAAATGGACATGCACAACAAACACTTAAGAATCATGCATTTCAAATATGAGCTGAACCGTAGTAAAATTTGGGAAAATGCAAGCAACATACAACACGGATTCGTGCTGACAATGCATCAAACAGAAGCATCCGTCCTGAGAGTGGTTCCCCAACAGCACTTGCAATTTTAATGGCCTCTAAGGCTTGAAGACAGCCAATGATTCCAGGAACTGAAAATAAATAATTAAGAGCATTATTCTTTCATATAGCAACCAGAAGCTATAGAGCTTGGAAACATGCAATGTACAGCACAGATTTTCCTCATCTTTATACTCAGTAAATAATGCAAAATTCGAGTTTCTTCTCTACTTTTTTAATTTGGAAAATGATTAATCCTTTAAGAAAAAGTTTATATGCCTCTTGAGATTCCTACCAAATACCCAAAAGTAACATAAATAATGCACAATTCAAGTTTCTTCTCTACTACTACTACTACTTGAATGGCACTAAGAGGAAAAATTCAACAAAACGGGCATTTTAAAGATTATGTAAATAGGCACTTGAATCTATGTAAAAAGGCATTGCAGATTCAACTTGTAATTTAAAACTAGCTTGGGCTGCACCAAACAAATTATTGACATACCTACTCCTAGGACCCCGCTATCAGCACATCTTTGGCATGCTGTTGCTGGTGGCGGAGTTGGAAATAGGCAACGGTAGCAAGGACCTCCGTTGTAATTATAAACCGTGAGCTATACCACAAAATTTATCAATGCAGTTACAGTAGCAACACCAATATGTATAGAGTTTCGGCTATAAATTTCCTTATACAAACACTATATGCTTTTAGCTACAAGACAACACAAAACTACAGTGCATACCTGGCCTTCCAGTCCAACTGCAGCACCTGATACTAGAGGCTGCGTGCAACAATGCAGATTATTAATATTTGAAAGGACCAACAATATTAGACTCTCATTCAAGTTGTAGAATATAAACCATGCCTCAGCTGCATAATGTACATTGATAACTGGAGATATTCTTATAAACAGAGAGCATTACAGGCTGCATTTTAAAGAGTTGGAGGGAAACAGAGTCAAGTCAAACCAAAATATAACTTGAACAAACTCCAATGACCCCTCATCACACAAATGTTTTCGCATCAATTTATACATCTTTCCACAACCATTCAAAAGAATAAGCAGCCTACTGAACCAATTACCTTTCCCAACACCACACAGCAATCACTGATCATGTAACGGCTTGGAGCATTATCAGTTCCATCTACTACAATGTCATATCTAAGAAGTGACCCCCAGTCAGGAAATTCTAGAGATTTGAGCTGTACTGACACAAAGGAAAAAGGGAAAAATATTGATGAAAGGAAAAATCCATTTGCAAAGTATTTCAGGAAGGATACTGGCTCAATATTTGCAAAGCGTTAGATGTGCTCAAAGCTTCTTTGTGTTCAATAATCCGAATACTGGAGTTGATCCTAAAAAACACATCCATACTAGATGATTAAGACAAAACAATACAGTAGAAAATACCATCTAACTCCCAGTAAAAGACAAAGACGAGTTTAGCCTTCAAAATATGAGTGCAAGGTATTTCATATGAAGAATGCAAAAAGTTTCCCAAAGGAAATAACATACGAGCGACAAGCAGCAGCAGCAGATTTCACTTTTGACTGACCAATATAAGCCTCAGTGTGGATAACCTGAAATCAGCAATTTGCAAAGAAATTGATAACAATATGTTCATACCAGCGTGACAACAAATAATGAGAAATATAATTCAACATGACATAGGAAGAGAAATATTAAGAAATAAAGCTTTCTATTCCACTTTTGTTAAATAAGCATTGACCATCGACCAGCGTATAACCATTTGGAGAGGGGACAAATATCTTCAGATGGTGACCGAACTACAAATTTGAAAGTGCATAACATCAAAAGAATCTGACATTGTGCATGCACGTAATATCAAATCCATAAGTAATGGCTATCAGTTGCACTGTGATTTGGTTGAATTCTGCTCATCAACAACACCACCTACAGCAGAAACAACAATTTCTTAGCCGCAATTTCTGAACATATACCTGCCTGTGCATGTTACTAAGCTCAACCACATCATGATCCACAATACCCAGTCGCCCTGAAAACAAATCCAAAAAACATAAATTCAAGCAACTAAAGGATTAAAAATTTAAAATTGCAAATATATACGTTTAGAAGGGGTATACAATACTGCAGCTGTTTGTTAAATAATAAAATTTTGAGAATAAAATGAAGAGTGTTTTTGGGAGAGTTGGCACTGCCAGTGGCGCTTTAAATAGCCAAGTGTTGTCTTAGCCCATTCAAATGTTCAGCTGAAGCCTAAAATAAACAAAGAATAATTGGAAAAATTAAGCAACTCTCAAGAAAACAAGCACGAGCAAGTACTTTGGTGGGAGCAATATGAGCTAGAAGTAATTTTACAATTAAACCATACTCGTAAACTCTTAAGGTTTCTTACCAACACCACAAGCTGCAAGATACAACAGAGCGGACGAGCCCAAGCCGCCAGCTCCAACCACTAAAATTGAACACTTCAAGAGGTTCGACTGCCCTGCAACAGAATTAAAATCCAAAATTTCAAATTGAAGCTAAAAAAAATATATAAGACGAAACTTTGATCGTATCAATTGAAAAATCAAACCTTGAACTCCGAAAGAAGGAAGTAAAAGGTGGCGACTGTAACGGTAGATCATGTCTGGTGATAATCCTTGACTGTTGTCAGAATCAAAGGTGGAGATTGAACGACAAGTGCCATTAGCTACATGGTCGGTTTTTGGCTGGTTAGGAATCGTCTCTTGAAGCTGAGTTTCAAGAACAGAGATTCGTTGCTCAATATTGCTCTTGGTAGCCTTCAAAGCTTCAATTTCGCTGCGAATTCGTGACACGTCAGCACCACCTCCGTTTGACTCCATATTCTTTGCGGTGAAGAGCGTAAGACTTTGAGGGAGACTGTAATTCAGAAGAGACGAGAGAAACCCTAATTAGAAGTGAGCAATTCCAGAGAATGTACCGTTGATCCGGAAACTGAGAAGTAACCCTAACTAATTATTATTCAGAATTCTAATCCAAATGATTAGCAGAAAGACCAAATCACCCCTAAACGCTAATGAAGACCAATGAGAACCAGAAAAAGTCGGCGTACAAAAGTCTTGGCAATGGCATAAAACAATCCAACGCAACCCGAGCGGGGAGGTCCGTGATATCCCAGTGGCGGCGTCGAGAAATTCTTCATGCTCGTCGTTGGGAATAAAATATCGTCCGAAACCAAATCCGGGCCTTCTTTGCATTTCAAATGATTGAAATTACCCGATTTATTAGGCATTTTGTCGCCGATTGAAATTCCTTGTAATACAAAAACAATGTAAAATTGACGATGCAGCGGCCGAATTGGTCGGATTTGCTTTGCTTGATTTGATAGAAAGGGTGGTATTTAAGAGAGCTAGGGACAAGCTGGGAGATTCCAGATGAATCACATACAACCGCAAATGCATGCTCATCGCATTAGAACCCGCCAGGTCCAGGATGAGCAGAGCACCAGACTACACTAGCGATAATGTCGAAAGGCAACTTGCAAGGAAAATTACGAAATGGCGAATGCATAGCCATCCAAGTGTTCTGTTCTCTCCTAATTCAAAGCCCATGCAGGCGCTCGCAGGAGCGGGACTTTAATAACATCGTGATCTATTTCAAAACCCTCTCCTCTCTGGCTCTGCAAATTCAAAATTCGATTCCTCACCGAGGAATAAAACGAACAGGTCGATGTCGCCGCTATCTCAAGTGAGAGGGTTTATCTTTCTTTTCCACAAATCTTGACGACCATCTTCTATCAGACCTCTTAACAGCTTATGTCTACAACTACAGACCTTTCAAGGTAACTATTATCAACATCGTCGTTGTTTGTGCACTGAATTCTGATTTTGGTTCTTAAAACTCATGATGTATAAATTATATGCGTGCACAGATGCATAGTTAACCCCAGAAACAACGCGGGAAAGCTTACAAGCAAGATTATACATTAGATGATGTGGGATTTAATCCTCGATTGATGATAAAAGGGTGGATGTAGATACATAGGGATTGTTAATATTTTGATCCACTTGGCGAGTATTATTTTATAATTTGTTAATATAAAAATTTAATAGTATTTAAAAATAAATAATATATAAAAAAAATTAAAATTAAAAAATTAATGTAATATTTATATTAAATATATTTTTTTAAAAAGTTTTGGCCCATATTAAATGGTATGAACAGTCCAATAATGGCATTAGGGTTTTTTGTTTTTGGGCCGCATGTATCGAAGGTCTGAGTGCATTCGGTGAACCTCTGTTTACCAGCCACCCTTTTTGCCATCGTCTTCCTCTCTCCCAGAAATCAACCACTGGCCACCACCTCAAGCCGCCCGATTCTCACTGAAATCTGGCTAATCGACCACTTCCTCTGTCAGTTACAATCCTTCGGTATGTATTAAATTGTTTCTGAATTCTTATTTTTGAAAAAAGAAAATTCTGGTTATTTGTTTTTTTCCATCTCATGGCATTAGTGAAATATATATGAACTGGAAAATCTGTGCCTTCTGTCGTAGAGTCATCGAAGCTGGAAGTTTATAGTGAAAGGGGTGTGACTCCGTTGAAGTGTTTTAAGTTTATAGCGCGAGGAGATGGTGTTCTCTCTTTCGATCATATATATGGCTAGATTTTCAATCAGGGGCTAAAATCTGCATATTCATCTTCTTATTGTACTTTTTCTGTTTTCTTTCAATGTTTCCCAACACTTCTGTGCCATGTTAGTGTTTATTTTATTTTTTGCCCTTCTTTCTTAATATTTATATTATGCATAGATACTGTATTGAATTTACTGTTTTGCTGAAGGACTTTTAGTGGGACGAGGAAGAAATGAATGCTTTCAAAGCTTTTAAAGCTTGTGTTCCAATTGAATGGAGCCCCAACTTGTATATAACCCTTGTGAGGGGGATGCCTGGCACAAGGAGGCTTCACAGGCGCACCTTAGAGGCATTACGCCTCCGGAAATGCAACCGCACTGTCATGCGGTGGAACACTCCTACTGTTAGGGGAATGCTACAACAGGTATCGGAACAAGCTGACAATAAATTTTATTTAAATGTTTTCCACAAGGGTTTGCTCTATCTGTGGCTTTTCTGTTTTCAGATTGCTCTTTCAATTAAGATTAATTATAATATCACGTATATAGGTAAAAAGGCTGGTTGCAATCGAGACTGAAGAGATGTACAAGGCTCGCCAAGAGAAGTTGGCCAACCACCGAGCTGTACGTCCCCCTTTGGTCATTAATCATCTACCAAGATCTGGAACTGAATCCAAGTAGCAACCTTTGAAAATTTTCACAGGCTTGAGCTTCCACCTCTGTTTTCATAGGATTTCTGGTTCCATTAAAATTGTTGCCTCCTACCATTATCATATACTTTGGTATAGTCAGCTTAATATGTCTAAACTTCTTGGTGTCAGATGCAAGCTCTTTTGCTAATAACCACTTGAGTGTTTGACTGTGTCTGAGATCAATATTTTGTAATGCAGTTCAATCATTTAAATTATGTTTATATCTTCTTCTAGTAATTTCAGTTTTGGTTCTATATTGATGATTTTCTTTTGCTTTTCTGGTATTGCAAATTGGAAATTAAGAGGGGAATGGGGTAGCTGCAACAAATAAAGTGATTAGGCTCTCAATCTGAAACATAGTTTAACCTATCTAATGAAATTCTACTTGTACAAGAATAGTTTGTACCACTTGAAATTGAACCCTGTTTCATTGGGTTCATGTTGCCAAAGCTGATGAGATACTTATCTGGATAATTCAGACGCAATTATTAATCAATAAGTTTTCATTTCAGAAATGCTTGGGGAAGACAATCTTTTCCTTTGGACTTCTAGTATGAGACACCAGATAGTTGTTGCTAGATTTAGGTGATAAATTCTTTCACATAGAGGCAGCTCGTGCCCTGTCTGAATAGTCTGGCTTAACTGAGTTTCCCTTGGATGTCATTCTAGTTTTGCAGATTTCCATTCTGCATTTTTTTCCCTTTTCAGCACCTTTTTTTTGGTACCAGTTCATGTATGGTTATTATTTCCAGACCTCTAATCTGCGGGAAGAAACATTTTCGTACACTTTAACTGATTGTTCTACTATCAACAGATGTGGTCTTTAGCACCAAGCATAAAGACAGTAGGTTGCAGTGCAGAATAATTGCATAGTCATCCGAAGACAACCAACACATAACTCGAGTTTGTGTACAATTTACGTTAAGGAGCAGCAGTTCATTTTAGCAGTAGTTTCGATTACAGGTATGGGCAGTGGGTTACATTTGTGGTTAAGTACTATCAAGTTTACTGTGTTGCTAGTACTTCCCTGCTTTGTAAGTCAAAGCCCTTTGCTAATTGGAGGGTCGGTGGGGTTTTTGTGTAGTGCCATATATCAATTGCCATAATCTTCTGTCACTACTTTTTGTGGTTGATTGACTTTTTTTTGTTATAACTGGGGTGCTGATGCAAAGGAATTCAACCTAGACAGATTTTCTGAAGGAGTTGCAGAGGCATCAAAGAAGCAACTCTCAGTACTTCCCATTTGGTGGGGGTCCTCGAATTTGCAATGTGCAAAACTTCTCTTGTTGAATAAAAACTGACCATGCTGCTATTAGATAGTTATCACTTGTACCACCGCAATACGGTGCTCCTCTGATTTCCACAAAATTTACTACGGGACAGTTTCTCTGAGGGAGCGAGCGTGTGTAATAAGGTCCATCGTGTTCTGCCTCTGCTGCTATTACAATAATTTAGAAATGGTTGTCTGGTGTTTCAATATCTTTTATTTATTTTCTCTCTTACACAATGAGTTAAAAGCACCCTGATTCATCCTCTAAACCAATTTGTATATGATAACTAAGCCTTGATTAGGAAGAAGCAGTCAAAGGATTAGTGTGCGCGTCAACGGTACTGTGTATTCTACGTAACTTAGCGAGAACTCCCACAAGTGTTGCAGTATTATACGTACAGGCCTCTGTCTGCACAAAATTCGACCGTTCATCTTTAAACTGATCCTTGTTATCAGGACCTCCGACGAGTGCACCAACAACGACGTTAGGGTTAGGATCAAGCCGTTGAAACCAATTATCATACCCCTGAGTGCACCCAACAAAATCGTTGTTCTTTCTGTAAGATACAACAGATGCTCCCCGGTGGTGAACCCGTTGGGGGAAATGTGTACCGTAGCCAACCATGTAACTCATGCCCATAGGATTAGAACCCAGGATGTAATCGACCTGCGATTTAGCAAAGCCAAAGATTTCTGGTGCGGACAACGTGCCACGATCGCATTTGAGAGTCTGATTCGTTGACCGTAAATAATCACTGTAAATGGTAAGCAGAAATGCCGCCGTCGACACGTATTGCATGTTGTTCCATCGGCGGATGTACAGTAAGCCTCCTGGGGTGCGATCCACATTGGTCATATTGTTCTTGTTAAGGCATGAACAGAGGTAGAATTCGGCTTTTGAACCATACAGTTCCAGTACTCGCTTGTGCTCCTCGTCTTTTTCTTCTTTCAACTGCATGCAGTACAACGGATAATTTATACAACTATTCAGCATGCGGGTATGTATATATATCCCTAGATTGGCTGAATGTTGAATAATTGTGGTCAAAAGCTGAAGAAATATTAAGTAGAGGACAACATGCAGTAGCTTTACCAATATTGATGCGATGATCTGAACGCCGGCATACTTAACATCCCAGCTAAATTCAGTAACGGCCCAAGTGATCCCGCCAAAACGACGAGCATTATCCAGCACATACTTCAAATACTCGTGCTTGTCGGTAGCCTTGTACAGCCACAAAGCTGCCCATAACAACTCGTCCATGTACCCGCTCACCGACGGATAGTACTCCTTCACTATCTCGATACTACTATCATATTTCCCTCTGTACTTGTCACCAAACTCGAACAACTGCAATACAAAGCTCTTTTCGTTAAGCGCTTTTACTTAACTACAAGATTTTTCGTTCAATATATCTTCTAATAATTGCAATGTATATTGCGTAGCATGTTTCTTTCGAAAAGCACTTCTAGAACATGCCTTACATAAGTGATTATATATTGCAATTAGCTGAACGCTTCCTCTAAATTTGGTACACTAACTAAACTCTCTGGTTTTGGTTAACATTCTACCAACCACACAATAATATGGTTATACATTCTTTAGTGTTACATCACTGTTACAAGTAAACAACTAAAGAACCTCGTTAACTAACTGACCTGTTGTGCATGGTGCAACAGTAGGTGAGAGTAGTGTGGATTTAGTTTCCTAAACACAATCGAAGCTGCCGCCAGTGCCGCCGCCGTCTCGCCAGCTACGTCCGAACCAGGGTTTTTCTCGTCTACCTTGTAAGCTTGCCGCGACGTGGTCATGTCTTCCGGCCGCTGCCAACAGTAGTGATCGGTGCCTCCATCACCCACCTGAAAATTGCTTAACATATATAACAAGTTTGCATATGACAAATTGAGGGGCAAGCAAGTAATCGATTACCAGCATCGAGATGAACTAAACTGGGTCTAAATTAAATCATGCGGTGCACTAGGAATTACCTCTGCCCATAATTCATTAGGGTGCGTATGAGCTTTGACGAAATAATCCGTTCCCCACTTGATGGCCTCAAGCGCGTGATCATACTCGTCGGCGTTGGCAATTTCTCGACCGTACTCAAGAACTCCCCAAGAGAGCATTGTTATGGTAAACGCCATTGGCAAACCAAATTTCACATTGTCGCCGGCATCATAGTATCCTCCCACCAAGTCCACCTACGGAAATATACGTATCATTTATCGTATCATATGCGTACACTTATAGTATAAAATTATTTATGGACGTAAGGATTATGTAGAGACAAACGGACTTACTCCTTGTTCAAGGCCGTCGATGAGGCCGGAATGGTGGCGCCAGGTGACTCTTTGGTTGTGCGGCAAGCGGCCGGAGCGTTGGGATTCGAAGTAGAGGAGACTCTTGGAGAGAGCTTCGCCATAGTTGAAAGACTGACATTGGTTTAAGGGTAAGACAGATATCATGGAAAGCAATATTACAGTAAACCATCGATTGAAATGTTTTGATCGTTTTACGATCAACCATTTCTCCTGCTTTCCCTCCTCCATATTTCTTCTCTGTTCTTTCCCTGTACACGTCTATATTATATGGTGCTTAACCACGGCGGAACAAGCTTTGCATAAACAAGCATGCAAAATTACTGAACTAGAAAAATAAACTAAGCCTTTGGTATTCTGACCTGGAAATGACTTTTATATTGGGCATAATTTTATGAACAGCGTTCAGCCCATAGAAGTGAAGAGAACCAACCCACGATTGATTCTCAACCGTTCTACGAACATATCTCTTGATGGTGATCCCACCGCCGTGGACCCCTCGAACAACAGGTGTCAAGAACAATTATTATTTCTCTCTAAAGTAAAAATCTGAAGAATTAAATGCTGGAAGTGCGGTAATGGTAAATGAATATAATAGCATTTATGGTTGAAAGACCATCCCGTATGGCAACTCGACTGGAATTGCTACAAGTTCTGCGAGATCTTACGCATAGACCATCTCACTTCTAATTACACCCACCTCTGTTATAAATTTATCTCTCTGTTAGTCCAAAATATGAATATGGGATTTAATTTTATTCCTTTTTTGGGCCTAGTGATGTGAGCCTGAGAATGTATATTGGTTGAGGCTGCTAGAGGACACGGAGTTGTATAGTTGGGAAAGCGTGGCGTAAGCAAGCAAAACTTCAATCAACGTTTACACGTGTCAGTTCCCCATTTTAGCAGAAGTCGGCGAACTCAACCAACAAGTAACAACCCACCTCCCTTTTGCTGCATTTTTTTGGTGAACAGAAACCTGCCGACCTCCCTGCTCATATTGACATTATAATACCTCATAAATCAAAGCATCGAAATTTACAAAACTGTACATATTGGGACCAGACCAGTAGCATCAGCCTGAAGGATTAACAAATAAATAATTGAAGATGACTCAAGTAAAGGGGTTCCGAACCTTTCCATATGGACATTTAGTGCCCTGCTTATTCTCATCAACACTTACCTAACGTTGACGACAATCGGGAAAAAAGTACGGTTAAAACAAATAAAATACGAACATTCCCGAAAGTTGATCGAGCCAAGTCTTCCTGCAACGTGTAAAATGGGTCAACCGATTTTAGCTCCTTGCGATAGATGCACGACTTTGCTTGAATGTTAACGTGAGCCCAATTCGTTCAGCTTATTCAATACTTGCATAATCCACTTATTTCTTAAAACTGGTAATCCGAATTGCTTTTCCGTTAGAAATGGGATTATGCATAATTAAGAATTAATTAATTAATTATAATATATATATATATATATATATGCGCACGCGCGCTCACTTATTTGTCGAATGATTATAATTAAATTAGCATATCCGGCCAATCCAACGTTATCTGGCCTTTTGTCGCTGGAAATAGGAACAGGACAAGCCAACGTTCGAATTGGTGAATTCCCAACTTCGTTAACCTAAATCATTATGGCAGGTAAAGAGTCATGCTACACGGTACACGCAAGATCGATCACCCTCAATGTACCTTACGCGGTCCTTATATTCAGTGGGCTATCACTGACCTCGACGTTAGCAATCCACTTTCAATCGGGACACGTGTATGGTTGTAACAGAAAATCTAAACATAGGAGCACGCAGTTTCCGTTGGCCGCGGAGTACCAGAGAAAACGAGCGGTGAATCGCAGTTTGAAACTACTACTAATCTCAAGACAGATCACGACCCCAGTGGACCCCACGGTTACTACCACCTTCTCCATTTTCGCCACTCCACTAACCCCACACTCAGGTTCATGTTAAATCTTTTCCTCTATAAAAACACCGTCAAAACATCTCTCTAAAAGAAATCATAACATAATCAGCAATGGCGGCGACCCTCGCGTTCTATTGCTGCTTCTTCTTTCTTACAACCTTCGCTGCTGCAGGTATTTGCATTCTTCTTCTTCTTCTTCTTCTATTTTTATTATTAATTTTGTATGAAACTAAGTTCAGTTAATCGTTCTTTATTGCAGATACTGGCTTGATAGGAATAAACTACGGCAGAATTGCAAACAATTTGCCGACGCCGGAAAAGGTAGTTCAGCTGCTCAAATCACAAGGAATCAACCGAGTAAAGATCTACGACACTGATGCAACCGTACTAACTGCATTCGCCAAATCCAACATAAGCCTCATCGTTTGTCTCTACAACGAGGTCCTCTCAAACGCCGCCGCAGATCAGTCATTTACTGACAACTGGGTGCAGGCCAATATCTCTAAGTACGCACCCGCCACCCGAATCGAAGCCATTGCTGTAGGTAATGAAGTCTTCGCTGATCCGAACAACACCACAAAGTTTCTCGTACCGGCCATGAAAAACGTTTACAAATCCTTGGTTAAATACAAGCTTGATTCTTCCATTAAAGTCTCAACTCCCGTAGCTTTAGGTGCTTTACAAAACTCATACCCACCTTCAGCTGGCTCATTCAAAACCGAGTTGGTCGAACCTGTCGTGAAACCCATGTTGGACTTTCTACGACGAAGCAAGTCGTATTTCATGGCCAATGCATACCCATTTTTTCCTTACGAAGAAAATTCAGATAAGATATCCTTAGACTACGCTTTGTTAAAGGAAAATCCGGGCCAGGTGGATTCGGGTAATGGGTTGAAATACACCAGCCTTTTTGACGCTCAAGTCGACGCCGTTTTCGCTGCCATGTCAGCACTCGGTTACAGTGATTTGAAGATGGTGGTGACGGAGACCGGGTGGCCGTCCGCCGGTGACAGCAATGAGGTTGGTGCAAGTCCACAAAATGCTGAGACGTACAATGCGAATTTAGCGCGCAGAGTTCTGTCGGGAACTGGGACCCCCTTAAGACCAAAGGACCCGCTTAACGTATACTTGTTCGCTTTGTTCAATGAAAACCAAAAACCGGGTCCCACGTCTGAAAGGAATTACGGGCTGTTTTATCCTAACGAGCAGAAGGTATACGACGTGCCGTTTACAGTTACCCAATCGCAGTCGAAATCGAATAGTGGCAATTCAACGCCGGCTACCAATAGCCGGAATCAGGTCCCGTTGAGCGGCGGCGACGTGTCAGCGACAGCGGCGGGTCAGACATGGTGTGTTGCGAATGGGCAGGCGAGTGAGAAGAAATTACAAGCAGCACTCGACTACGCTTGTGGCGAGGGAGGAGCTGATTGCCGTCCGATTCAAGAGGGTGCCACGTGTTACGATCCAAACACTCTAGAAGCCCATGCTTCATATGCTTTCAACAGTTATTATCAGAAGCAGACTCGCAAGCCCGGATCCTGCGATTTTGGCGGTGCGGCCTACCTGGTCACGCAGGCCCCTAGTGAGTATTTCTATCCTTTCTCCCAATTATTTGCCATTGTTTGTCTTTACCTAATTTTTATTTATTTTTATTTTCAGAATTTGGAAAATGCGAATTCCCGACAGGTTATTGAGCGGGGAAGGAAAAGACGGGGGCGTTAGCTTTTTATTATTGCTGCTAGGCTTATAGCTTGTTTTAGGCGGTCGGGAGATATTTTACTGTATTTAATTCATAACACTGTGAGGAGGTGTGGTGGTTGTTATTAGCCGGTTTGACTGTTTTTTTCTATGTAATTATTGTTATTATTATTATTTATGCTAATAATTAATTATGAATTAGTCCTCAAATACGAGAAATGGGAATGGATTAGGTGTCGGTGGCTTCATGGTAATGCCATTTGTTTTCTTTCTTCTTAGTTCCATTCTATTTGCGAGTCCGTCTCACAGTCGATAAGAGACCCAAAAAAGACCAATACGATTTTCAAATATCCAAGCTCGTTTATCAAGTGTCTGCGGCCTATAAATTTTACTGTGATATGGACAACGCTCCAAAGTGGCCCATGAATCTCTGTTCTATAGGGCTTGCCTATCGTGTCCAACATGTTATGTCAGTCAGTCAATCATGGCTGAGCGTAAAACCGAAACACCTCACATGCTTAAATATATATATATATATATATATATAATATTATTATATATTAATATAAATAATATCATTTAATTATAAAAAAAATATTAAAAATAAATCTTATAAGTTTTTTATCACATAAAAAATTAAAAAAAAATAATAATAATTTTTTATTAAATATATTTATTTAAATAAAATATTGAATTATTTTTTTATTTGTAAGCAAAGGACATGGATACTCTATGAAACGCAATGTAAACAACACAAACACACGTGATTTACAAAATCATTATCCTAGTAATCAGCTTCAGCGTCATTACAAAAAGGATAAATCATGGATACCATCTCTTTAAATTTCATAAAATTGTAGTTGAATGTAAAAATTGCCTGTAATCAGACACACTGTCTTCTGGATCTAACGGGGACAATTTTGTTGACCGTTAGTTTTTGATGGATGACGTCTTAAATTACTAAAATACAGTTAAAATTAACCTAATTATATCCATCGCAAACAATGTTGCTGCCTTAAAACCATAAAACTCACCCACAAGCTTCCGTCACCCATCCCGTCCTCTGCGAGTATGACAATATGTTGTTATATGCATTTTGGTAAATTTACAAAATGGGGAGGAATCCGTGGACCGCGGTTTACCTCTACGAAAAGGAAAACGTGTGAACGCACGCACACGCCTGGAGCAAGCGACTCTAGCGTGTCATTTTGGCAAGCCAAACCAAACCAAACCAAACCAAACCAAACCAAGCCAATTGTCGTTGTTGAGCTGTGCGCTACTACTACCACTACCACTACCACCAGACCAGTGCGTTATGAGGACCAAAGCGTATTCTTCAAGAAACTTTATTTTTAATTGTCAGTGACCCAACATATTTTTGGCACCATTCAGTTGTTGCCACCTCGGCCCTTATTTAATAAAATTTAATCGGCATTAAATAATTAAAACATAACTGTCATATTTTTTTTGGTTTAAACAAAAAATAATAATAAATCACCCACCAAGCTGAGTAATGATGGCTGTGGTGAAGGTGACATGGCATGGTATTACTGGACAACATACCGGACTCTATCTGCACCCATCAATGTGGCCCCACCTCCACCACTACCGCCACCCTCAATCCTCTCTGTTGCACGTTATTCTAACGCGGGCTTGCTTAATAATCGTTAAATTATACAAAATATAAAATCAAAATGTTTATATTAAAATAATATATGAAAATATGTTTTGATATTATTATT
This sequence comes from Xylocarpus granatum, assembly GCA_019650275.1. NCBI lineage: Eukaryota > Viridiplantae > Streptophyta > Magnoliopsida > Sapindales > Meliaceae > Xylocarpus > Xylocarpus granatum. The sequence goes on from BNST01000577.1 coordinate 63,401, forward strand.
ATTATTGTACCTAAAAAGACCGAACCGGAGAAAAATCTAGATTTAAATATTTGCAAAAATAATGATACGGACGATGTAAAACGTGTCCACTGCACATGAACTGACGCCGTCTAAAAGGCAGCACAGCTGTCGGTTAGCGTGATCACGAGTCACGAGATAGGTCAGAGTGACCGGCAACTAGGCCCTGCATCTAGTCTACCCACAGGGCTGACCCGTAAGAACTGACCGGGAAACCCGTTGCTGGAGTGGGGTTGGGTCTGCGACAGCGGCGTGGTGGGGGCCCGCGTGGCATGGTCAAGGAGATAGATGTATGCACGTGTTTCAGGTGTACGTGGCACTTGCGTCCTCCTCTTCCTTTGATTGAAAATTGTCAATTTAATTGAAACGCCCAAACGACGGGTGCGCAGGGCACTTAAGACTTTTCCTCCGTTAAAATTTGAAGGCGCTCTGTTTGTGGGTTAGAAAAATAATAGTGGGATTAGGTGACTAATTATCTTGGATCCTAATCTTCTGCATGCAGTTTCACATTTGCCATTATTATTATTTCTTAACTCTTAAGAAAATTTCATCTGCATTATGCTTAATCACTCTTTGATTCAATTGGATGGGTGTGAGTGAGACAGGTGCATCATTCACGGCAACAACAATGAGATTGCGTATTTCTTTTTGTTTAAATGAAATAATTGGGTCTGCTGAATATGATGCGAGGTTTCTATGCAATGCGGGTAAATCACGAGCCAGCGAGTAGATTTTAAAACGGTTATTAGTATCACTGAACTTGTTCGTGGAGAATAATTGAGAGCACATTCACGCAACTTGCAGCATTCTCGGCTTATACGGTGTCTTGTTCCTACAGCGTTTTCAAAGTCGACATTGTGTTGAAGTATCCTTTTGTATTACCGTTCAGCTAAAAGAATCATTAATTACACGTCTTTAAGTCGAAAGGTACCATTCAGCCGACCATCTTTGGTCCTTTTTTTCTGACGAATTCCAAGCCAAGCCACCGTCGCATTCACGTTCTACTCAAATTTCTAGTGTTCTGGGGTGACCCTCCCTCAATTTTACAAGAGTTTTTTAAATTGTATCTTTTTGAATCTAATGTTATATCAAAATAATAATTAATTTTTAATATAATATTTTAAATTATAATTTTAATCAATTATTTATATAAAATTATCCCAAAATATATTGCTACTAATAATAAATATTGAACAAATTACGTTAAATACATAATATTTAAATATATTCATAATTTAATTTTAAGTATTTTTTTAATTAATTTATCATAGAATTTATCAATTAGATTGCCCAAAACAACACAACAAAGGCGGAGAATTGATTCACTTCCTTCCAAGCAATTGCATTGGTAGCTTAGATGGCAGATTATTTCGAAGGATTTGGCAAATAGTTTATGCAACTCCAAGAATGTGGTTGGTACATTAAATTAATTTTGCTTTTGCTTGATGGGGTAAGCAAAGACAGCAAACCGGGGGGAGGCTTTCAACAATTTAAATTTCAATTACTTGCAGAGGAAATGTTTTCCGCCAATTAGAGACGACGAGGACATTAAAGTCATTTCGCTCAATAGCCTGAGATAAAGAGTCAACAGTCAGTATTTTAAAAAAAAAGTACAAAATAAGAAAGAAAACAATTGAGCAAGTCCGGGTCGGGTCGGTTTTGGTGCGGGGGCGAGAGAAATCTAGAGAACAAGAAAAGGAAAAAGGAAAAGCCATTTCGGCCAGGGAAAGCAACCAGGGAAAAAAGAAAAATGAAAGGAACCAAAATCATTTAAAATTAAAATTAAAATTAAATATTATTATTATTATTATTATGTGTAGAAGAGAAGGCCATGCCTGCTTTTGCCATCCAGTTCTCACCCCACCCACCTATTCCTCCTCTCCCCTTTCTCCGAAACACCTCCGAATCCTCCCACTCTTTGTATCGATCCTTTCTTCTCACTCCGTTAGTAAAACCCATTATTCATTCATTTTTCATCCTTATTTACAAATTCTTTTTACATTCTTCTAAAGATTGTTAGACTCTCTCACACATGAGGAGAGCCAGGGGAGCCGCCGCTGCACCAACTAAACAACTCTTAGAACCCAACGGAAACGTAGGAGGATCTGCCTCGAGAACGCCGACCGCCAAAGAACCCAGATACAGAGGCGTCAGGAAGAGACCATGGGGTCGTTTCGCCGCCGAGATCAGAGACCCTTGGAAAAAGACACGCGTCTGGCTCGGCACCTTTGACTCCGCCGAGGACGCCGCGCGTGCCTATGACAAGGCCGCGCGTACCTTCCGTGGCCCCAAGGCCAAGACTAATTTTCCCATCGATAACCCTAATATTTCCACTTATTATCCTAATAATAACGACCCCTTCTTCGATCACAGATTATACGGCGGCACCGTATTTCAAGATTTCGAAGATCAGCATATTGTAAATCCGCAGAGGCCTACCACCAGCAGCATGAGCAGTACCGTCGAGTCTTTTAGTGGGCCCCGGCCGCCACCGTTACCGCAAACATCGGCGAATCTGACGGCATCCGTTTCGCGCAGGTATCCACGGACACCGCCGGTGGTGCCGGAGGATTGCCACAGCGACTGCGACTCATCATCTTCCGTTGTGGATGACGATGGAGATATTGTGCTGTCTTCTTGCAGGAAGCAGTTGTTGTCGATTGATCTAAACCTTCCACCGTTGGATGATGTCGATTTCAACGTTGATGATGATCTTCAGTGCACCGCTCTATGTCTTTGATGACGGTTGATCTTTATTATTATTATTATTTTTATCAATTTTTTTTTCGTTTTTTCCACCATATTATTATGCGGAAAAAAGAAAATTAAGATGAAATGATCTTAATTGTACGGGAACGATGGCATGATGTTGTTAAAATTAAACAAAATATAATATATGATGACGAAGACGACGCCGACGATGAGATTATCATCTTCTTGTTAGAATTACGAATCCGATGGATTAGGGTTTGTGTTGTTATTATGAGATCTGGAATATAATTCACGAGCTGTTGTAGATCAATTCTCCTGTATCTGTCAAAAAATTATCTGATGTCAGCTCTTTTCATACGATTATCCCTGGGAAAATTGAAGTTCTAGCTTTTGATCTGCACCTGCTGTTCTGTACCTGTTTACACTCTGTATTGTTATCTTGTGGCATGAATATGCTTCATGTGGTAATCTGGGTTTGGGGTTTTTTTTTGTGCTTCTGTTGAGAAAATTTTCAGTAACCATGAAGATTGAAGATTGATTGAATCACATGCCAAGCGGTGATTAACATTGTTTCAAATTGAGTTTGTGGTACAACTCTCGGCTGTTATTCGTTTCACCATCAATCTCTCTGTGGAATGGAATTGGATTTGAAGCTTACCTGCTACCTGGGCTGGAACTCCAATCGGGTTCCATGGCATTTTTCCTCTTTGTGCAATTGGCGAGTAAGAGTGAAACCGGCATCGTTTGTGTGGGTGATGGACCACACACTTGCGAATTGGTTTTTACGAATCAATAACAGTCAATGGTCTCACTCACTGCATCTGCATCTGCTCTGCATCTGCCATTTAGTGGGTGCTCCATGGAGCTCTTTTATTTTCATAATTTTAACTTCTTAGTGGTAATACAAGGGCAGGCAAAGAAGGAAGGAAGATCACCCTAACAAATGGATTGCTGTTGCCTGCCCTATTTGACTGCGATTGAAACTTGTTCCATAGTTGTTTCTTTTCTCTGAATTGTGGGTGACCCATTTTGCCGAGGGTGATAATGGGCCGGTCTCAAGTGTTTGGGCCTGGCAAATAAATCAAACGACACTCCTACAAACTACTCCCCGACACTCTCTTTATGTTTTGCCTTAGCATAATAGGTAACAAAAATGGCAACAGTTTTCAGTTTCTGTCCAACATGTCGAAAATGTATGCCAACAATTGCTTCAATTATATATGTCTTCGTCTTTTGCTTTTAGAATAATTATTAGGTATAACCAAAATCTGGCTTCCTGTCGAACCTTACAGTTCGTGGGAAACTTCTATAAACTTTAATGCCAAAACGGCGGTGGATTCCTGTGCATATGCGAGCAAGAGCGCAACCAACCAACCTCAACCGCGCAATAGCCTTCACCCGGTTGACCCCTAACCAGCTCAGGTCATTTGCCAGCTTGGCTCCCCAAATTATCACCTTGCAATAAATTTTTGACATCATGATTTGGATGATCTGGTCGAAAACATTCCATGTGGCGGATTCGCGTTGGTCTCCGCCGTGAATGGCGAATGACTGTACACGTTGCATGCTCTCTGGGTCCCACCACCAGCTGCACCATGATATTATTTTATTTGTATTCTGAACGACACCATACCACACCCTACCTCACTCGGATACATATACCAGACTTAAAAAGGAAAATTTATAATCATTATTATGCGAATAGAGTTAAGACATTTAGAGGACAATTGTCTCCTGGGTATATTTGTTAGTTAAATAAGACCGTTGATTGAACAACAAAGATATCCAGATGAGACAAACATACAATGCTGTTGCTTTCCAATTTCGGCTATGTTGATCTTGGCCCAGTCGATCAGAGGATCAGAGTTTCACTCCAGAATCAGACGGCACGTATTGGTTTATTGACGAAAGTTTCACTCTAAGATTTGGCAACTCGATGGATCCAGTTTGGTAACTACATTATTCCAAACGACTGTCCAATAAAATAAATCCACGCGTTCATTTTTCATTGGACATCAAAAATCATATTATTTACCATACTGTTCACCTTATGTACAACCAAACATCAAATGGTGTTTGTAGTTTATATGTTCCTATGATTGTCTGGAAAGTGTCCTCGTAAACCAGGAAAATTCTCTCCTTAAAAAATAGTATTAGTGCCATTGCAGCACGAAAGAATCCCGGTCCTCCAATATCCGCCATGGGAGACGTTACGGAAGGCCTGCTGAACCGCCGCTACAACTTCGCTCGAAGCGTATCGCATGCACAAGACGAGTTACAGAGCTTCAGATCGTATCTGAAATGGATGTGCGTCGATCAATCAAGTTGTTGGACTGCGTGTCTTTCGTGGTCTATGTTCATTCTTTTCACCATTGTTGTACCGGCATTATCGCATTTCGTTTTGGCTTGCGATTCCTGCGATGCCAACCACACACGGCCCTATGACGGTGTGGTCCAGCTGTCGTTGAGCGGTGTTGCAACGCTTTCGTTTGTATGTTTATCTGGGTTTGTGAAAAAGTACGGGCTGAGACGGTTCTTGTTTTTTGACAAGCTTTGTGATGAAAGCGAGATTGTCAGAAGCAGATACATGGAACAACTCGATGTACGTGTATAATTCATCTCTCTTTGCTTGTATGGAATGAAATTTTTTGCTACACGTATATATTTTTTCTCTGGGTGTTTTCAGAAGTGGTTTTTGCAATTTTTTTGATTGATATGTTGTGATTTTAGAACCTCATATTCGAGCTCTTGTTAGCATGTCGGAGTTTATTTTTGATATCTCGAGATAATCAGAGAATGGTTTCTGGATTCCTTTTAGTGAAAGGAAAGAGCAGAGGATTTATAGGTTAGAAATTTTATTTCATGATTGAATTCTTCAAGCAAAATTGGGGTTTTGGAACTCTTTCGGTTCTTTAATGCATGCTGTAAGAGCAGAGGAACCTAAATTAAATGGTTTTGCCAACAACTTTCCCTTTTTCCTGTAGAATTTGTATGATCGAAGAGCCAAATGTCCCAGAGTTTGATTCATAATCAAGCTGTAGTTTGACTTAATCAGCTGTAATGAAAGTTATATCGCATTAAGGGAGGGTGCAAGGAAAGAAAATAGGGCAACTGTACGCAATTTCTCTCACTTCTAAGCCACATAATAATAATAATAATAAAGGAGCCTTTCTGGTGGGCACACGAGACATGAAAGTTGAATATGTTCCTGAACGGATGATGACAACCAACAATTTTGTTGCCGAATCACAAGAGCAGCGTTGTAAAATTGTGCTGAATCTTTAGAATTGTCCAGAACGTGGTTATTGTTTCTTGCAGGAACTCAGCTGATGGCTTCTTTAGGAACTTCTTAGTTATGAGTTAAGACTAGAAGGATGTAAAGTCAGAAACAAGAAGCACTAGAACAATGTAAAGCCTAGAATCTAGTCGCTTGTGAATTGTTTAAAATTGTGGCGGTCGAGTTGGCAATGATAGGCACTTTGGGCTACTGGGGCTCATACTTTACACTATAACAGAAGACAAATTTGTGATCTGTAATATTTCTTTTTCTTATTTGATGGGAAATTTTCTTTTTTCTGGCCAAATAATTTTTGTGTGTATTTAAGTTATTGAATTTTCTGTAACTTATGTAGAGATCATTGAAGATCCTCTCCATTTTTGTCCTTCCATGCTTCATGGTGGAGAGTGCATACAAGATATGGTGGTATGCATCTGGTGCCTCACAAATTCCCTTTCTGGGCAATGTTTACTTGAGTGACACCATAGCCTGCATAATGGAGTTGTGCTCCTGGCTTTATCGTACAACTGTCATTTTCCTCGTCTGTGTCCTTTTCCGTCTGGTGTGCCACCTCCAGATCCTACGGCTCCTGGACTTTGCTCAAGTTTTCCAAACTGAATCTGATGTGGTGCTTATACTATCCGAGCACCTAAGGATCAGGAGGCATTTGAAGATCATTAGTCATCGATATCGTGCATTCATTTTATTGTTCCTTATCTTGGTCACTGGAAGCCAATTTGCTTCATTGCTTATGACAACGAGGCCTCATGCTGTTGTGAATATTTACATAGCTGGAGAACTTGCGGTATGTATTCTTCCCCATTTGGTCACATATATGTAGTAAAGTATTTTGAAATTTCTTTCATTTACCAGTAAAACCATCCATCAAACTTTGCATTCTGCCAAATAAGTTGATAATCAGCAAAACATATCTTTTATGTCAACTTTACCTCAACTATCTAATGATGTTAAATGATAAAAAATTTCACTCCTTTCTAATAATGTGCATCCCTACTACGAGTGTTCTGACCACATTATGAAAATCTGCATATTAAAAAAATTTATGATTTCACTGTATCATTAATTGTCCAATTGGTTCATGTATTCAAATTACACAGAACTATTAAAAATCATGACGTGGTTCAAAGAGCATCTTGATTTTATGGTCATGTTTTCTTGTAGTAACTACAATACAGAAGGCACTGACAAGGATGACATGAAAAAGAGCACTAACATTTGAATGCATGCATTTATTTTTTATGCAGCTGTGCTCCATGACACTTGTAACTGGGCTCCTCATATTATTGCGAAGTGCCACAAAAATCACACACAAGGCACAGGCTGTCACATGTCTTGCTGCTAAGTGGCATGTTTGTGCAACACTAGACTCATTTGAAGCAAACGATGGTGAGACTCCAAGGGTTCCAAGCACCAGTGCTCAAGTCTTCCCTGTGATAGGTGTCCATGGGGAATCAGACCGTGATGAGGCTGGTGATGAAGAAGATGACTTGGATAACTCAAATCTTATCCCATCATATCCATATAGCACCATCTCATTCCAGAAGAGACAAGCTCTAGGTAAGTCACTTTCTCTAATGGATATTTGATTGATTAACATCCAAGTCAAAATTCTAAAATAGTTTCATAGAACCTCTCATTTGCATTTTAACTGTATAGAATAAAGTTTTGGGTACCATTAAGAAGTTGAAACAACAATATTGCATGAAGAAAGAGACTAAGAAAAGTCAAAGAAACCATTGTAATCATCTATCAAATTACCATCATCTTAATACTGCAAAAATGATAATGGCAAACACGAAACCAAGTTTGCAAAACATCAGCTAATAACTGGGCTGCTTCATTTTTATAAAGAAAATAGTGAATTAGTGACTACTAGAGGAATAATACAAGCGATGTATGCATACACATGATTACTTACTTTGATTATTTTTCTTTTGTAATGACAGTGTCCTACTTTGAAAACAATAAAGCCGGTATTACAGTATACGGGTTCACATTAGACCGGAGCACGCTTCACACCATTTTTGGTATCGAGTTATCGCTTGTACTATGGTTGCTTGGAAAAACCATTGGTCTTTCCTGAGGAATTTTTTTCAAGTCAAATTCATATATATATACACATACACGCATGCAGTGTGAGATAGGGAGAGAAGAGTGAGGAGATGTAAATTTAAGGTTTCAAAATCATTCAATTTTTCATTGTGTGGTCTATCTTCTTTTTTGTTTCTCAGTCTTTCTTTTGCGAAATACTCCACGGGCTGTTTGTATTTTAATGTTATCATCGTTGTTGGTGTTGTTTCAAGAATTTTCATTGTAGTTCAAAATCTTCATTGTTGTTATTGATGCTGTTCTACGAAACCTCTTGTTGTGGGTGAATTTTTTTGCTTCGGCAATGTTGCTGCTATTGCCAGTAGTGAACTAGTAGTAGTACAAATAAAGGTAACGGTATGATGAACCCAGACATTCACAATCACTGTTACTGGTAAGGAATTATTTTTGCCTTTCTGTTTTCCCTTTTTTCTTAAAGTCATGATGGAATTTGCCAATATCAGCATTGGAAAGAAGAATAGTACCTGCTATGGATCTTTTTACAAAGTAGTGTTGGAATGCCTGCCCTGTCTCATTTGAAATCACTAGAAAAAGTGGAAAGCAGCCTGAATTTTGCACTGTTAGGCAAGAATACAGAGGTTTTAATCATAACAAAAAAATAATAAATTTTTTAAAATAAAATAAATTATTTTTTATTTAATAAAAAATTATAAAAAGTCTTCAAGTAAGTATGAAAGTAAAAATTTTTAAAATAAAATAAAAGTATTTTGTCAATTAATATTATTATTTTTGTAAAATTGCATGTGGATTTTTTTGTCATTTACTTGAAAAAACGCACGTGCCATGTTGGCTTCTGTTAACAAGGCGCACAGTGCATCACGCTCATTTATCCTGTTTTGGCGCGATTCACCATTTTACGTACCGAACGCTGTCGTTTAGAGCCTGGTTTCTAAAATCACCATTACATTACCGTCGTTGCGTCTTAGTTCACCTCGGGTTTGCTACTTTTTCGTTTCGTCGGCACAAAGGAAAGGGTGCTGCGTTGGTAACTGTTTTCTGGTTTTTGTGGGAATATCTATTTATAGCAGCAGATCTCTCAAAAAATTATAGTTCTGAAGGTGACCGAAAACAATAGGAACAGAAAAAACATAGAGCAGGAAACATATTTTTCCTGATCTCTACAGGAATGGAAATTGGTACGGGTCCAATCGGATCCTGCTCTAAAGAGCAGCAAAAGATCTACCAGGAATGGTTCAGTTACGCTGATTCAGGTACATTTTCTCTCTCTCTTTTCCTGTTGATTTCTGTTGCTTTTTTTCCCAGTAATTGAAAGTGTTTGTTTGTTTTTTTCTTGAAAATAGAATGATTTTTAACGAAATTTAGGCGCAAATATTGGTTGTCAATTCCTCTGTTTGATTCCCGAGGCATAAGAAAACGAAACAACCAAAGGGAAATCTGAATTTTTATTTCTGTTTGTTGATTCTGTATACGAATTTAGATTGAATAGTTTAAAGCTTGACAGAGCAGAATCTTTTATTCAGTTTTGTTCCAAAATGTAATATATTCATGTATGCAAAATTTCTAGATGGTGATGGCCGATTTACGGGTAATGATGCGACAAAGTTTTTCTCTTTGTCAAATTTATCTCGACAAGATCTCAAGCAGGTATAATTTACATATGTATATGAATGAATTGGTGAATCTCTATTTAATTTTCATTTTGTGTTTTTCTTTGCTTGTTCAATTTTTTTTAGTTTTCTATGATTATTTGCTCGTTTTGTGTATGTATTTCTGTATACCTTACTGCTGTTTAATTCTTGCACGGGGAAATTTTGTGTTGGTATGTATTGGATTTAATATGAAGGAAAAAAAATCCCTTTGTGCAGAATAATTGGTGTCAAATCAACTGGAAAAGATGAAATGCTTTCATATATGTTGGGCTAGAGTTGCCTGAGACCTTTTATCTAAGTGCAAAAGAACCCTGTTGTGAGAGATAACTAACCCTTAAGAGCTAGCTAGTACTTGTCTTTTAAGTTCACACAAGAAGAATCATGCGCTGATTAATCGTGCACGATCAGTGGGATGAAAAATCCTTAACTCATCGTGAATAGTTTCTATTTTTAATTACTGGGAGAGAGGGGAGGGATTTCCTTGTATATTTCTCGAGTAGGCACTTTATTCTTGTGATCTTATAATAAACTTCTTTTTACCAAAAAAGATTATAAAAACTATTGTATTTTAAATAAACTTCTTTTTACCAAAAAAATATCAAAAACTATCTTTTTTGTGTCTTTCTGCTAGCTAATTTACTGTTTCATCCCTTTCCATGTTCCTCTTCAAAGGTTTGGGCAATTGCAGATGCCAAGCGACAAGGATATCTTGGTTTCAAAGAGTTTATTGCTGCTATGCAGGTTATAATTGCTATGTGTTCTGGCATTGTAAATTTGAATTGTTAGTTAATTTTTAAGAATCTGATGAGCTCATGCTTTTCATTTGTAGCTGGTTTCTCTAGTACAAAACGGACATGTCATAACACATGATCTCTTGAATAGCAACGGTAATAAACTGTTTGCGATTTTTTTCTTTTTTTTAATTATTGTATGCTGGGGCAGGTCATTTCAAGTAGATAAATTTTAGTGATCTTTAATTTAATCTAGACTGAAATATTCTCATTTATTGCAGTTGACTTAGAAAATCTGAAACCTCCCACAATGGAAGGTTTGGATATATTACTTGCAGTAAGTCTCCTATTCTTGAAATTTCTACTTATGAATTTATTTTTATGCAAGTTCTTACTCTTTTACTTAAATCTGTTCAGAATAAAAAACGTTCATCAAAGACAATTGATCCTGATGCAAATGGTAATAAGTTCTTCATTATACTAATGATGTCCATTGCTACTTTTGGTTTTCTGTCATACATTTACCAATCGGCATGATACAGGGAGTCCCCAGCCACAGCCTTCGCCTTCGGCTAATTGGTTTTCTTCTAAATCATCAAAAAAGGTTTGAGGTTTAACTTGTAAATATAAAACTGCTATGTTCTAATATATAATTCTTGTGCTTTTTAAGAGCATAGCATTTATACTCTTAATTTATTTAATTTGAACAGATTTTTTATATATTAATAGTGATAAAAATGTTGGAAGAAATAAAAGTTTCCTGATAAGTGCCAGATAAAATTTTTGGCTCTGTCAGTGACTTAACTTTATGCAATTTTTCTGGTTTATCTGCAGTTGTCTTTGTCATCTGTTACATCGATAATTGATGGTTTGAAGAAATTGTACATTCAGAAGCTGAGGCCATTAGAAGTTACCTACCATTTCAACGATTTTGTGTCCCCATTATTGGTGAGTAGGAAATAACTTTAACTTTGGAAATATTCCAGTTATTGTTACATTAAGTTCAACTTTTCCTGCATATGCACAAAATTCTATTGGGTAGTACTCCTTCTGCCACCTATATTAGCAGCAAACAATAAATTTATCAATATTTGTTGTTTTATTTAATGCAGACAAATAGTGATTTTGATGCGAAACCAATGGTTATGTTGTTGGGACAATACTCTACTGGAAAAACAACATTCATAAAACATTTACTTAAAAGTAGTTATCCAGGTGAGTTATACTGTTTCTCTTTTGTTTATATTCACTTTCATCAAAAATGCTATGGCTTGGTTTTATTATTTTTCTTTATATTTACAGGAGCTCATATTGGACCTGAGCCGACAACTGACAGATTTGTCGTTGTTATGGTAATTTTCGTTATTTAACTGCTACTTGTCATCTTATATATAAGCTTTTTTTTGCTCAATTTTAAAGGTCAACATAAAATTTACTCAAATCTCAATTGTACAATCTAAATGTTTGATTTTTCCCTCAATTTTTTTTTGGTATTATGCTCTTTGTTTAGAATCACTTTGTGGACGGTTCTCTCTCTCTCTCTCTCTCTCTCTCTCTCTTACTTACCTTCATTTAAATTCACCCTGCACCTTTTTTTTTGGGCTCATCCTTGCTTTTTTGTTTGAATGACTCTAAGTGTCACTCTAAATCTACCAAAGCTAAAGTTGTATATGATAATGGAAAAGAAGAAATTAATATACATACATACATATATATATGTATATAGAATGACTTTTTATTTCAGCAGACATGACATTCAGTGGTCAACTGTAAATTTATACTAGCTCTTTATGAGGTGATTGTGCTTCAATACAGTCTGGAGTTGATGAAAGAAGTATACCGGGGAACACTGTAGCTGTCCAAGCAGATATGCCATTTAGTGGCCTCACATCTTTTGGAACTGCATTTTTGTCAAAGTTCGAGTGTTCGCAAATGCCACACTCTGTGAGTAATTATCCTAAAAGTTAGAATCCAACTCTCTATTGAATTCTTCTCTAACTCTTAAGTTGTACTCTTTTATATTTGAAGCTCCTGGAGCACATAACATTTGTTGATACTCCTGGAGTTTTGTCGGGAGAAAAGCAACGAACACAGAGATCCTATGATTTTACTGGTGTAACATCCTGGTTTGCTGCAAAGTGTGACCTCATATTACTTTTGTTTGATCCCCACAAACTTGACGTTAGTGATGAGTTCAAACGTGTAATTACCTCTTTACGTGGTCATGATGACAAGATTCGTGTGGTTTTGAATAAAGCAGACCAAGTAGATACTCAACAAGTAAGAACCTGTTCAGCCTATTTATTTTTCTTGTTTCAGTGTACATATCGTCATCCTGTGCGCATAGGTTTTTCATTACTGCACCCTACTCGTCTCTTGCTGCAGCTGATGAGGGTTTATGGAGCTTTGATGTGGTCACTTGGAAAAGTTCTTAATACTCCTGAAGTTGTACGTGTCTATATTGGGTAGGTTCATCAATACATGATCATATGATTTTTGATTATTTGGATCAAATAACAACGCAGAAAGGCCAAGATTTGATGGAAACAAATACTAATTAGTTATTGATGAACATGATATTGTTTAACTTGTGGATTGAAAATTAAAGTTATGTGGAGCTCACATGTGGGTTTTTATACGCACTTTAATGTATTTCATGCATGTGACAGCTCATTCAATGACAAACCTGTAAATGATGCTATAACTGGTCCAATTGGGAAAGAACTATTTGAAAAAGAACAAGAAGACCTGCTATCCGATCTAAAAGATATCCCGAAAAAAGCTTGTGATCGTAGAGTGAGTTCATTGCACAGTTTTCTTCTGAGCTCAGACTATAGTTTGTAATGGGATTTTTAACTGAAATCTTTTTCTTACAGATAAATGAATTTGTGAAACGTGCCAGAGCTGCAAAGATTCATGCTTATATCATCAGTCATCTTAGGAAAGGGATGCCTGCTATGATGGGCAAAGCAAAAACTCAACAGAGACTGATTGATAATTTGGAAGATGAATTTGGAAAGGTTTTGAAGTCTCTGTCTATCATTCCGCAAGCATGCTTTTCTATTATGCAAGGTAACTGTATGGATAGAACTTGTTCTCACTTGTTGCTGTTGCAGGTTCAAAGGGAGTTCCATCTACCTCCAGGGGATTTTCCAAATGTTGAGCACTTCAAGGAGATTTTGAGCGGTTACAGCTTTGACAAATTTGAGAAGCTAAAACCAAAGATGATACAAGCTGTTGATGACATGTTGGGTTATGACATTCCAGAGCTCTTGAAGAATTTCAGAAATCCCTATGATTAGAGGCTAAGGTTGGTTGAATTTGACTTGATCAATTGTCGATACGTAATTTTTATGGAGAAAGAGGGAAGATATTGTATAATTTAACAGCTTGATGTTTTTTTAGTGTCAACACCAGTATCAGCTTGATATCAAAACTTAGACAGGGTGAATTTGTTGCTGCTTTTGCTTCTGCTTTTGTCTGTTCTGTAGTGGAATGGTAAAAACGAAAATATAATGAACCCAGACCTTCCCACCAAATGGCAAATACAAATTGTCGTCTGCCTTTATTCATGAATCTTCCTTCCTTCAAATTTCTAATTACATTAAGAAATCACCCGTTAAAATCCAACCATTTTAGATGGGATACTTCCTTCATTGAGGATTGAAATCAGAACAGAATTTATAATTCAATTGCAAAAGGTATAATATACTGAACAAGCTACATCTTCAAATTTCGTGTGTGGCTTAGATCTTCAAAATTGTACGCAGTAAAAATGGTATGTTCCAGTATAAATCCTTCAGACATGTATCGTTATACCATGAAGAAGAGAGCACGGAAACCCTTGATGTCTTCATTTCAATCAAAACTACTATATTTCACAGCAAGTTCAATGACACAATTAAAACCAATCACAACCGTCTTTCCCGGCGGAACAGATCATCCAAACATCAGTATCAACGGGCTTTAAAGATTGTTCCATCTGTTCATAGCAGAAAGGACAAGCTGTACATAGAGCCTGCATCAGTGGATGTTAATCATTTGTGTCAATATATTGACGGAAGAGTTGAAAGAGAGGTTTTTGCCGCGAAGGAAACTGCTAGTGAGGCAAACAATGTTCTGATAACGAGGTTGGCAACTCTCAGGGTGCAGCAGCAGGCGGAGCAGTAACATGTCGTTGAGATAAAGAGCGTCGAGAAAGTCGATAGAATCTGCGTTAACGTCGCTGCGATTGCATGGAGTGGATACAAAAGCAGAAGAGTTTACACAGAGGAACCAGGAAGCTTGAAAGGCGGAAACCCGTGGAAGAATACTTCGCAATGTCAAATTGCAAGGGAGAAGAATACTTTTTCCATAATGCAAATAATTATTACTTACTATTTGGTATATGTGCAGTAATTTTTATTTTTTAAATAAAAATATTGGGCAGAAGACCGTTTAGACAAGCCCAACGGGTTAAAGTTTTGGGTTAATATTTGTATGGATGCAAACCCGGACGTATATTTTTATTGGAACCGGTAAAAGGCATTCGCTTCTGCCCCAAACCCGGGAGCTGCTACCTTCGGCTGCGTAAAATCTCTTTCCAGGTATCATTTGAAAAATAAATAAGTAGGGGAACTGGGCAAGACGAATGTGTTGTTCCGTTTGCCTGAAGAAGGTGGCAAATACAGCAAGTAAGTCACAGGGAGGCAACTTCTTCAGTTGCAATCTCAATCTACTCCATCCTTTTCTTCTATTGTCAATTGGTCCGCATTTTTTCTTTTCTTTTTCTTTTTCTTTTTTTTCCCGAAAAAACTACAAAGATCAACGCTATGCATGCATGTTTTCTTGGTGTTTGATAAATTTTCATTAGAGTCAGTTACTGTGAGAATAAATACATGCATATATGTTTGTATTTATTTAATGTTCTGTGCTTCTGAGATATAGAAACAAAGCGAGGACGAGGTTCTGATAATGTTTCCCCAGCTTGTGAAGAAGACCATCTTAGATAACCCCAAGAAGGTTGCGAACTTGATTGACCTTGTAAATCTCCCTTTAACGCTTCGAGAGTGCGTGGGTCAATCTCAGATTTCGCGTTTGGGCTTTTTCATGCGTGTCTAGTCTTACATCAAGGCCAACAATCTACAGCTTGATAATCTCTCTTATTATCATTTTTTTCAAATTGGAAGCAAAGCTTGATCTATTTTGGAACTCTGAGGGGCAAATAATTTATTGATCTAAATGAACGATGGCGATGAAAAGAGGGAAGTTGTTTTGATCTTCTCAACTCGCTGCATACAGGCATGTTGAAACTTTATGTCATCTAACCTTGTGACGATTACTCCCAATTTTAATAAATGTTCTATGGTAATCATATCAGTCATAATGGATGATGCTTGGTGTATTTTATTGTACGCCTGGGGCTGTTCCTTTAGCAATTAATTATGTTAACCTGAAGGATTACAAATTTTGGATATTGTTTTTGAATTTTTTGTGACGCCGTATGGTATCATTCTCTTTCCTTCTTAGCAATTTTCGTTGAATGGCATTTATGACTAACTTTTGTACTTTCATTGGATTAGGATCCCAATAACATGAATGTGGTTAATGGTGACCAGAAGTTGAGAAGAATTTTGATGGGTAAGCCCAAGGTTGAGCCAGCTGAACTTACTGCACTTATCAAACTGCATTTTCCCAAATAGCTAAGAATTTGAGATAATTTGTCTTTCCTCCAAAGCAGTCTCTTCTACATGTTGCATCTGTGAGATTGAACATCTGGACGTATGCTTAAAAGCTAAGAATTTGCACATATAAGGTTTTGATTCTTTATAGTGATTTTTCTTCCTTTTGCCTTGTTTCTCCTAACATTATGTGGTATTAAAGTCGTAATTTTAGTTCCTTTGTCATTGTCTTGTATCCATCATGATAGAGAGAGTCATTAAGCAGACACTTAGAGTAATAATATTTGCTTTTCTCAGAGATCTCTGAAGAAGCATTTCCTTTATTTATTGAGATACCCCATGCTTGTTATATAGATCATGCTGTTCTTCCACCTTAGTTAATTATTATCAGTAATATGATATGAATTCAATGTTTTATGGTTGGTGTTTCTGTAGTAATCTCTCGGAACCTCTCTCATCTTTGATCAAGAGTGATCATCTCAAGATATCCTATATATCATTCAGATTACAAGAGAGCATGTTCCAAGAATTTTTTGAGTCTGTACCTGGTGTTCTAATTTTTTTTTAAATTAGTGCCAATTTTCTTGGATGTAGACAAAATTTCAATTTGGAAGAATTAATTATATTTCTTTTGAAGAGGATTACTTAATAACAACAAGGATATATTACAACAAATGACAGCTGAGTTTATAAAAACTCAGCTAGGGAAGTTTTGACCACATGATTGGCAACAATCCAATTTGTCTTCTCTGTAGGATGGAAGGCATCCCAAAATACATATTTGTTTGCATCGGAACATGTAAGTGGGTTCCTCTTATCACACATGTAACCCATCTCAAAGAGTCCAGTTCCACAACATGCTGTTGCTACGTCTTCAAATCCTGTGGTCAGAAATTGTATTTTAAAAAAACTCACCTGCAAACATATGCATGCACACACTCACTTGCACAAGGCACAATTTGAGGCTAAAAGTAATTATACAGTAGTCCGTATTATACACTCCCTTGCTAATTATATCTGCATGGTTTGATTGTCCATTAAATTATATTCTTTTTTGTAAGGTTTGAAACTTTATACCTCAACAGATGAAAAGTATACAGGGCTAGCTCTTAAGATATGCATTTCTTTAGGATGCCATTCTGATGTGTTGGAAGGAAAAATAAAATCTTGGCCTAGCGCTAGAAACTAGATGGTTCCACAATAACTGTAAAAATGAAATAAGAAAAAAAGAGATAATTCATGACTGTTGAGAATTTAAGTAGGGGGAAAGAGTACAAGAGACAACAAAGATATCAAGAAAAGCGACAACCAGCATGTGAAGTTACAGAGACTAGCATATACAGGAAAATAGGTATGCAATAAGTACTACACCAGTTAAATCGCAAAAAATTTAGAGTATTACACTTGTTAAATTGCAAAAAATTTAGGACAAAAATTTGATCACCAAGGAGGATTGTGTTGAAGGTGTGCATCTAATGTATATTTGCTATGATGTCTACAAGTTTTAAATTTACAGTTCTTTCTTTTTGGGTCCATTGAAGGGCCATTCAACCTTTCAGCTACATGACCAGATCCAATCATTGGCCACTTGTTAGACGGCAAAGCTTTTCTTCCAACTAGTTAGCGAACACTAGCCTACGGTTTTGTAATAGCTGAATAGACACTAATCCATAACTTGCCTTTGAGGAATTTTGATATTTAACTACATTTGACTATGGAACAATATTGCATGACCTGTTGTCATGCAATATTATGCCATATCACTGCAGCCTTGCTTATGGTGAAAATATTGCAGAAAACTTACCAAATTTATTTGGGTTCTGAATCATATCTAAAAGAATATCATAGGGATTCGAAAACACAAGCCGAGTGCCAGCAAGCTCCTCGTTCAGCTTCATGACCATACCCTGCAACTTCTCATTAAAATTCTTGGATACACCATTGTACTCCTCCACACAGTCACTTCCTGAGAAAATATTTGTGGCCCTTTCTAGTGGTAAACACCCCATTGGAGGAAGCCCTGCGACAGATATTTTTCGAGCTCCTAGCTGGTGAAGCTCTGTGATAAATTCTTTTGCGATTCCTGCAAGGAAATTCTGGTACTCCTCAATGGTGTACTTCGATGATCTACCTGGAATTATGTAGTAATTTTCTAGGAAATCATTAGTCCCAATGCTTAGTAGGTACAGCGCTTCCCCTAAAACCTTGTTCGCTTTTTCATTCCCGAGATAGCCTCTGAGTTTCTTCTGGTATTCTTTGTAGTACTCCATTTCCTTCCAAAGAGGTATTACAGACTGAAAATCCACGAGGCACAAGCAAAATCATCTTGTAATTAGAACAGAGATAACTTGGACAGAAGCTAGTTTATAAATCAGCTGTCCAACTAGACAAATAAATTTGACCATTGAGTTCCATATATTATGAAAACGTCAAAAAATTTGGGCGATTTTTCTTGAAAGGAATGAGAACATCAACTTAGAATATGACTCGACTAATAGAAAACTGATGCGAAACAGACTTAAAGCTGACTGGCTGAATTCTGTTTGTAATAAGTGTTGCAGAGTCTTTTAAGTCATGACTGAACTTACTAGCACATCAGAGGTGGCATTATCATAACCGGTCCCAGCAGAAGCAAAGCAAACTCCGGTAGCAAAATGTGCTATGTTACATGTTGGATCCAAATATGCAGGTATTGTTGGCTTGATACCGAAAGCATCAGAAATGAAATCTGTCGGAATCCGACCATTGGAAAATCGACCAGTAGGCCGGCTACCATCAAAATCGCGGCCATATGGTTCAAAGTTGCTCTTTAGGACTGTAGAGATCTCATTGTTATTTCCTGAATCAACAGAGGAATCTCCGAACACGATGATTGCCGGAACCTTTGCATTTATTTTAAGGATTTGAAGTAGGAGATGAGCCAAAATAAACCAAAACATGGCCTCATAACCCATATGATATCTAATGCTTTTTGTCCGATTATCTAGTTTTATATTATAAAATCCCAGATTTAGTTGGTGAAGTTGGTGCGGACGATTCCTTTTTTTCTTTTTATATTTTGTGCAGAGATGAAAGAGAAAAGTTATAATAAATGAAGGTGGATGAAGTTTGTTGAGACTTTTGATTACTTTATGCTTTTGGTTAGGCGAGTGTTCACATTGTTTATTGAATTTAATGGAGTCATCGACTGCATAGACTAAAAATTCAAGCTTGTTTACGCGGTGTTTGTGTTGACGATAGTGATAGAACAAGACTTAATTTATTAATTTACTTTGTTGCTTCGTTATAGATATGATGTCAACTAGAGCTCAAGTCAGAATATTACTTGAAATAGCCTCTCTGTTTTCCTGGTTATTCTCTGAGTGGTTCTACCTGCATGAATGTCTAAAACCTTGTTAGCTTGGCAAAAACAGCTTTGCCCATCACCATTAAGCACGAACAATAGCTTGCCACGTCGATGGCAAGTTCGTGTTTGGGTTGCGACCCCCAGTTAGGTCGGGTGATACAGATTAGCAAGTCAAGATGTAAGATCACTAACCTTACTCTGTTTTTCCTTGTTTACTATCTGCATTGTAGATCACTGGATAATGCATTTGACACGTATTGTTGACTTCTTTTTCTTTCTTTTCTGGGTTAGCGAAGAGGTTTAACAGCTTATAACTTTCCAGAAGCAGAAGTTTGCTTGTACAGGGAGGATGGTTGATTCTTGAGGAAGGCTTCATACAGTTATGAAGAGCAGGCAATAGAACTGCACCCTTTTTATTTTTCTTACTATTTAGCACCGTTTCTACGCGCCAAAAGTTCGCGTGGATTATCAGTTCATTCACCCTATGATTGCATGCGCCACAAATCATCATCATCTTCCCCCACAAAAGAGAGGGCGCCCCGTGCTCTTCTAAGATTTTATTACTATGGACACACCAGTTCGTTGACTTCGTTGACTTTTGTTAACATCGATGTTGACGTAATAATGACGATTTGTTTCAAATGCACTGATATATTTATATTTTTAATATAAAATTTAAAATATTTTAAGTTAAAATAAAAATAAAAAAATAAATAATATAAAAAATTAATTTTTAATTAAATATAAATCCAATCCAACCTAATTTACTTGTAATTGTATTTGTTTATTGATTGAAAATTTTATAAACTATTAAATATGAAAATTAAAATTTGAACAAATTTATTGATTTTAAACCTCTTGTGGCAGCGTGAGAAAAAAGAAAACAAGAAAACGGTGCCGTTTGGAAATTGAACGCCGGTTCCTATAATGCTCCGACTCCGACTCCGACTCCCGTTCCTCGTCCTTTAACCCCGAAGAAGGTTCTGGACTCTTGCAACAGTGCTTAAACTTTTTGTTATTTTCAGACATTAATACCCCAAAAAGATCTGCAAACTATTCCCCCTTTCTAGTCCTTCCCGCAATTTTTCGTATTTACAAGGGTAATTTAGTCTATTAACAAATACCCCTAAAACCCCAAAGAGTTCTTCTGTGAATCGCTTCCGTTCATTCCAACTTCTTCATTTCCCTCTTATTTGCTCCCCCTTACTCCTTCCGCATCACAAAAATCCCCACCCCTCTCTCTCTGAAGCCCTAATTCCTTTATATTGCAGTTTCGACTTTTTAATTATTCGCAATTATTCTTACCTTCAGCAGCGATGTTGGCGTCTAGGGTTTTGTCACGTGTATCTCGGAGCGTTGGCGGACGCTCGTTGCTTCTAGGTCCTGGTTCGGGAAAGCACCGGTTACCAACGCTTTCCAATCAGTTTCACTCCCTTGTTTCTGATTCTCCCAACAAGGTAATATAATTATGAGAAAGTTTCAAGTTTTATGTTCAATTTTGTACTGGGGTTTTGGTAGGGTTTAAGAGTTTTGACAAAATTTAAGTCTTTTTAATCGAAATTATGAATTCTGGTTTATGAAACATGCATTCTCGTGTGGATTTTCGTGCTCGTGATGAAATTTGTGGGCCTTATCTGTTCTACAGTTTAAGGTTTATATTTCTGATGCGTTAGGTAAGTGCTTGAATTCTATGGATATTGGTGTTTGATAGGTCATAACTTTGTTTGAGGTAATATTGTAAATGCGTTTTTGTGAAGGGATGGCTTCATAATTTGTAAGACTTAATTTTTGCTAAATATCTAATCGTTTTTTTTAAATTTTTAGGTTGATGGGAACCAGGATTTACTTCACTTTTACTGTTGATCTGGCCTTTTCTCCCTTTCTTTTGAGTGTAGAGTTATACTTTCTCCTAAGGGTCTTAAGTAAGAATTTGAGAACTTAAAAAGTCACTGAA
This sequence comes from Xylocarpus granatum, assembly GCA_019650275.1. NCBI lineage: Eukaryota > Viridiplantae > Streptophyta > Magnoliopsida > Sapindales > Meliaceae > Xylocarpus > Xylocarpus granatum. The sequence continues at coordinate 84,839 of BNST01000577.1, forward strand.
TTTTACAAATCAAAGATTTTCTTTGCCTAGTAAGGTTTGGACCATAGATGAAATAGAATATGAACAGTGGACTGAGATAGTATATTGCACTGTCCTAATTGACAAGACACTTTGGCAAACTTTCAAACTGCTTTGCATTTTTTAGATCCTATTATGGGTAACTTTCTATTTTCTTCTTGCGTTTGAGTATTGTCCTAACTAGTCTGCTTTCTTTGATGTTTCAAATTATTTCCTTTCTATTGCACTTTTTTTTTGAGATGTAGAGTTTTTCTAAGTTACATAGCATTTTTCTCTTCATCAGTTGGCTCAGGTGTCTCTGTTTCATCACACAACCCTCAACTCATCCATGTTTCAGCGATTTGGGTTCTCATCAGTATCCCCTGAAGCTCATGAAAAGGAACATGGGAGTGCTGTAGGAAATAATAGTGCTGAGTCCGCAAAACCAAATGAAGATGCTAAAGCTTCTGATGAAGTGGAAGACGCAGGTGAAGGGATGAAAGTTACCGAGCAAACGAAAGAATCAGGTTTTGATTCAGAACCCTTATCTACCTTGTCCCAATCTATCAAAAGAAGAAGAAAGTTAGTAAACAAATTGCATTTTCTGATTCAGACTCAGAGAGTGAGACGGAGTTGTCAAGGGATGATTTGATAAATCTACTGAAGGAGAAAGAAGAACTTCTGAAGGCAAAGCACGAAGAGATGAAGCAAATGCAGGATAAAGTTCTCCGTTCTTTTGCAGAAATGGAGAATGTCAAGGACAGGACAAGACGTGAAGCAGAAAATTCAAAAAAATTTGCCATACAGGTTTCTTTGTTAGCATATTGCTTTTATTTCTATAACAGCGAGAGCTGAAGCTGTTTTGTGTTTTATTTAGAAATTTTACCCTGATGTTTATTTGACAATATGCTGCAGAATTTTGCAAAGAGCCTGCTGGATGTTGCAGACAATTTGGGAAGAGCTTCTTCTGTTGTGAAAGAAAGCTTCTCAAAGATTAATACTTCTAATGACACAGCTGGAGCTGTGCCAATTATGAAATCACTTTTGGAAGGTGTGGAAATGACTGACAAGCAGCTGTCAGAGGTTAAAGTTTCTTCTTGCTTCTCTATGTCACCTTTCCACTTCACTGCCTCCCGAAAACAAAATCAGGACATTTTTTTTAAAATCTTTGCTATTCTATTTTAAGCTCCAAGACATTTTGCATCTTGATGTGCTTGAGATGATGGATTTGTGGGATGGAAGAGTAAATTAGAAGTTACATTGGTTGCTAACTGTTTCTTGAACGGTTTTCCCTTTCAGGTATTTAAAAAGTTTGGAGTTGAAAATTTTGATCCTCTGAATGAGCCATTTGATCCACACAGGCACAATGCAGTGTTCCAAGTGCCAGATAATTCTAAGCCTCCTGGCACTGTGGTTCATGTTCTAAAGGTATTAATTAAACTTGATTTATTATTCCTCAATTAACTGTGTATATCCTATGAATGATGCTTTTTTTTCCCTTCTTTTTAGATATTACAAGTTTTTAGAAGAAAATTAATCAGAAGGAAAATTTTACAAGTTCTTTTTGTTATTTCTACACTATTTTTCTTTATAAATTGAATGATGCATTTTTGATGTACATTTCAACTTCTTGATAGCAAAATATTTGGACCAATCTGTGTGTGTTGACTGGTGTGGAAGTCTTATTGATCTTGTTCCATGTCAGTTTGAAGTGGTATCCAAGACTTGTCAGGCATAGATTTGTGACTAATTATTAAGATGCTTGCTTTTCTCCATCATGCAGTCGGGATACACACTCTACGAAAGAGTTATTAGGCCAGCTGAAGTTGGTGTTACTCATGCAGTGGAAAATGATGCTGCTGAGAACGATCAGGCCTAGAGACAAAGGCAAGGCTCATAAGCTGAAGGACATGGCTTGTATTATCATATATTTTGCCCCTATTTGCCTTTGTCCCGAAGAGAAGGATGAATCTTCAATTGACCTTGTCCTCGCAAGAAGGATGAATTATAATGGCGTTCTTTGTAGACTAATTTACACCCAGCAACTAGTACAAAACTTTCTTTTTTTTTGGGTATCTTACCAAATCTCTTCCTGTTTAGATAAATAATAATTCTGCATTGCATCGGTGCATTATTTTTCTTCCTCTCGCAAACATAGAGATGCAGTTTTGAGCTTTACAATCATCAAAGATTTGGGTGCAATTACTCCCAGTTGTCATTTTAAGTGCTTTTGGATAGAAAGAAATCAAAAGCATCTTTATTAGATTTGTATTATTAGCTCCACCATTGGGGAAGGGGCATGAACTCAAGAAATGAAACATACAGCAGTAGAGGAGATAAGCCATGGAATGTGTAGAATATGTCATATTACAGCAAACATGCAGTAATTATATATGCACATCAGATAGTTTTCCCTTTATTAACCAATGCTACCATCCTACCTAAATGACCTAAGAGACTATGACTGATGATGAATAACCTTGATGGACCTAAAATAAGTCATCAATTGCAGACATTACCCGTTGATCTTCTTTGCTACCGCCAACAGAATTGTGGTCGCCATTCTGGCCTTTCAAGCACAGATCCAAATCCCAATGGCTTATGTTTGAATCCTGCAAAGCAAACACATTATTGCTTTGCTCCAACAAGCTTCAACTCACATAGTGCTGTACATATTGTCGCATACAGAATTATCCACCAACTATTCTTCTTCATTGCAGTGTTAGGCAGAATCGAAGATGCAACAAAGGCTTTCTAAGAGAAACTCCTCAAAAAAAAAGGAAAAAAAAGAAAAGACTTGGCATGATGCTGGGCTGGATTTGGGTGCTGCGATTCCAACTGATTCATTTGGAAGTGATAATCAAAACCTCATAATCATTATTAAGAACTTCCTACCTTCGCATCCATTATTATAATCATGACAAAGGTAGGAATAAAGGATGCCAGCCAAACAGGATGGATATGTTATAAAACTGAACACTCGGAAAGTAAAATATCCAAAATATTTGTTACCTGAGTTTCTTCTGTCAAAGCTTTGTCAACATTCAGTTCACTGGTCTCGAAATTCAGCTGGGCTGTAAACATGTTAGTCTCACTTTCTTTAGCTCCATCCTCATCCTTCTCTGCAACAGCCTTCTTTTGTTCCTCTAGCACAGCAATCTGCACAGTAAAGTGACCAACTGACGCTTAAGAAAATATGGAAACAAGGCAGCTGAAATTTAATAAATGGGAGTGACACAAAACCATAATATTAAAAAAAATTCTACTTAGAGATCCCTAACTTTTTAAAATACTTAACCATACTTAAACAACTGCGAAACTTAACGCCTGAATACCCCATAATAATGATCTAGAACCTCTCACACGAGAAACATGTTTCCCCCTGAACCAAGAACCCCTTCCGGAAAGTCACATCTTCCACGATTTCTAACAGTTGCAAGCAACTTCTAACACCATTCATTACTTAGGATAAGACAAAGGCACACTTCATAAAATTAATAAAGCACCATGTACAGATTCATCATTCATATCCAAGTAGAACTTCTCAGTACAAACCAATCATACTAGTAAACTATGAACAAGAGTAACACAAAAAACATTCATAATATGCTGAAAAATAAAATAAAGTAGGAAACAGCACCCAATTTCAAGACCTTAGCCAAAGCTACCAACTTTATCAGAAAATATAGCAAAATAAGAATTAATATAAAACCCAATTTCAAAACCATGAATAAATACTTATGAACTTACAGGAGTGTAACGGAATCGTCGTTTCGGCGGCTCCTCCAGCGTGGTTCCGTTGTCATCAGAGGGGTTAGAGGAGAGCGGGGTCCACTTACAGAGGAGGAGAGGAGAACCGCTGTTCGTATTATGGCCGTTGGATGAGCTGACTGTGGTCGATGACGACGACACGTGGACCCACTTCTTCTTCCATTTCCTCACCGGGCCGTTGAACACTGTCTGTGTCGGGCCGTACCGGGCCGAGGCCCGGCCCAGTCTGGACCCCACCCCTTCCATCTTCTTCCCTCCGCAAGTCTCGAACTTGTTCCGGTTACGAAGCACCGGTGTCGGTGGTTTTGAACACCGCACGATGAGTCTGTAGCGGTAACGGGGTTAGCGCTAGCGCTACTGTTGGGGAGCTAGCTTATTATAAAGTAAGATGGTGACTTGTGAGAGCGAGAGCCGAGATAGAGAAGATCAGAAGGTTACGATGTCGTTTTTGCTGTCAGCAAACTTTCTAACCGTTTTTGTCAAAGCGCCAAATGGAGTTAACTGTGTGATTGTCGGTTAAGACTATTTTTGGTATTTTATTAATATTAATATTAATTAAAAAATAATTATAAAATTTAAACAAATTTTAATTATCTTTTTCTGTTGTCTAATTTACATTTAGAGTTTTTTTTTCTTAAAGGAATTAAAATTAAAATGATTTTTTTTTGGGCAATTTAGGGGTAAACATGGAAGAAAGTGTAGCAAAACGCAGCGTATTGGTTGCAAGATATTATCTTGGTGTGTATCCGAACGCTATCTTCAAGACTTCAAAAACAAACACTGAGCTACCAAGCTTTAGCTCAGAGCAAAAATGGAGCTTTGCATCACCAGCGCAATAAAAGTCCTCAACTTGAACCCTCTCAACAGGGCGGAAGTTCCGCTTGCTGTTCCCCTTAATAACTCAACTCTTCAGTGTAAGAGCCAAAATTACTTCAATTGTCCTGAATTGTCATGTGTTTCCCACCAATTTCACTTCCGTCTACAACAGTCTCAATTCTGTCGAGGCCCGTTTTGTGTCTCGGCATGTGCGAATTCCTCGTTGGCTCTTGGACCCGAGAAGGATCGGCTTCCGGCTGATGTCGAGGTCACAGAGACTGAAGAACCCAATTCAAGAGTGGGTTTTCCCCTTTTGTCCATTTTCGGTTATTAGTATTTCTTTGGTTTTGTGTTTTCATACTACAATAGGATTTTTAGATTTGTTTCATTGCTTATGTCAAGATGCCCTTTTCAATTCTTCTTGTCTGTTGCTTAATAGAAGTTTTTATCATTTTAGCGGCCTTCTTTATTTTTGTTCTTTGAACTTGTAATAGTATTACTGCTAAAGTTTACTATGCTTAGTTACTACCTAAACTGCATTGTAATTAATGTTTGTAAAATAGAAGAGGCTGTGCTTGTTTAATGCTTTCTACTATCTTTCTCTTGCTTAATATTTAAGGATATGTTTGTGGTGGTTGTGCTTTTGGTTAACTTTTGACAGCACAAGAGTAAAAGTGCTTGATGAACTTTCATTTTTATTTGGCAGTCAATGTTTATTAACTACTTATCCGCTAGTTGACAACCAGTAATTCTGTTCTATCGCAGTCGACACAGAGATCCCAAATATATCCCAAGTCAGATATATAATGGTTGTGGCTATGGACTTCTTTAACCTTCTATCATAGTCTCGCTGAGATTTCTATCTTTATATGTTTATGCAGGTGAGGCTGAGTGTAGTAGTTCCACAGGAAGTATGTGAGGATTGTTACAGAAGGGTCATTAACGAGTTGACGAGGCAAGCCAGGGTACTGCAAGTTTACATGCCAATTTCAGCTGATATATGCAATTGTTGTTAGCTTGTGAAAACAGAAAGTGAATTCTTGATACAAATTGTCATGTGGGCAGATCCCTGGGTTTCGCCCTGGAAAGAAAGTTCCAGAGAGTATACTTATAAGGTATGCTGGGAAGCAAAATGTTCAAAAGGCTACAGTTGAATCTATTCTGAAGAGGACCCTTCCTCATGCCATGTCTTCGGTATGATACCATGGAGTTTTCATTTCATATTCTATGTGATCAAATTCAAGTTTATAAACTTGTAACAGAAAGATATTCTTTAGGTGACTGGAAGGGCTTTGAGAGACTCAGTTAGCATTGTAACCAAGTTTTCTGAAATGGAAAAGAACTATTCTTCTCTCAACACTCTCAGGTTTGTTATTTACCTATCATTTAAGCTTGCTTGTTCTTCTATCATCTTCAATGAACAGTATTGCAACTTTTACCTCTCAATATCTTGTTATAGTGTTGATAAAACAGACATTTCCTCAGCAAACTTGATATCTCTAGATACCTACTCACAATAATGGATTATGATTTATGTTTGCTGAATTGCTATGCGATCCAGTTACGATATCCTAGTGGATGTTGCACCTGAGGTCAAATGGAATACTGAAAATGAATACAAGAATCTGAAGATTGTTGTAGAAATAGACCATGATATAGATGCTCAACGAGCTGCTGAACAAGAATTAAGACGTCGTCACAAGTCCTTTGGATCACTAAAAATTATCACTGACAGAGGACTGCAGGTAACTTATGTTTAAATCGCTCTTGTTCTCCCCTTCTATTCTGATTTAATATCCTTTTGTATGTGAGGTATTAGTTGTATGCTGTAATAATAGATAGCAGCAGTTAATGGAAAATGATCAGTAGAATTGTCACTTTAGCTATTTTGGCTGGGATGGTTTGTAACTATGGTCAAAAGGAACTTGCATAAGGGTTGCTTCTGTGGAATAAGAAATTAGAGGAATTAGATGTTTGGAAGGTTAAAATTGTACAAATTTGACGGAACTTCTCCAGACCTTTTTATCTATGCTATTATATCAAGTGAAATGTCTAGTTTGGTCTAACCTTGAACGCAATCCATCTCAAATTTCATTTTCCTTTAGGCTTAGGGCCTTCTGTTCAATAAATAAGGATTTCTGTAGGATTGCATTTTTTATGGGAAAAATTAGGAAAATAACTTTTCATGATCTTAAAGTAGAGACAGATGTTCATGGCTCCTCTTTTTTCCAGATTTGAGAAACTTACATATGTTAGAACAGCTTATTTGATGATTTGTGAATTTTCTTTTTCTTTAGATTTTATGTACTCATCATATATATAATCAAGTTACTTTGCTTTCATTTTCAATTTAGATGCATTTTTCCCATTTTGTTAATTTGAAGTAAGTTTATAGTTGTTCAAGTCTTATTACACAACTGAGATGGTTGCATTTAAAACTTCTTTCAACTGTCACAATGTTTGTATCTCATAAAAACTCAACGCTTTCACAGATTGGTGATGTTGCAGTCCTTAATATATCAGCAACAACAATAGCTGGAGATGAATCAAATGTCCAAAAGATTCCAGATGCAGAGAGCAAAGGTTTGCCATTATAAACTTGAGTTTTGTTGCCAGTATTTCATTTTTCCTGTTATTCTCCCTGTTGAGTCTTCTACTTCTAAACAAAACCTACCACTCTCCTCACTATACTTCATACTATACATTAGACAAGTTAGATTAACTAGTTTTAAGCTTAACTAATCCTAAGAATTTGTTTTTCTTCAATTCTAAATGCTCCCACTCCCTTATATGCTTGCCAGTTCCCTTCCTTGAAAGTGTGTTGATGAGCATATTCTTACCATTGGACCTGTTTTACCATCATCTGACTGCATTGCCATCCGTTTTGCAGGATTTCATTTTGATACAGAAGATGGGGACAAAGTACTTCCTGGTTTTCTTGATTCAATAATTGGAATTGAACAAGGTGAAACAAAGTCATTTCCACTTGCATTTCCTGAATCATGGACACAAGAACATCTACGTGGTGTTCAAGCTCAATTTACTGTGAGTTTCTTTCTGTTTAATAAACATTTACAATCATTTTAATGGTGAACTAAAATTCTCCTATTGAAAATAAGATCAAAATGAAGATACGTCTTTAATATATGCTTGAACATTATGAACGTAAATACCAGTTAGCATTTACATCTTAGAATTAAGGCCATCAATTTGGAATATATGGTGGACTATTTTCTGACAATTTAGATTGAAATATTCACATGGACCATTGAGATGAAGTCCCTTCCTTTGCTAATTTCCAGTGTATTTTCAGGTTGAATGCAAAGAACTGTTTTATAGAGATTTACCAAAATTGGATGATACCCTTGCTGATAAGCTTATTCCTGGATGTACCACCTTGGATCAGGTAAAACATTGCATTTAAATCATAAGAATATTTCTGGTTTGAAATTTTTTTCGACTTGAATTCTGCCGGTGAGATGTTGGTGCACAAATGGCAGGTTAGGGAAACATTATTACAGAAGTGTCAAGAAGTGGAGAAAACTGCCAAAGAACAAGCAACGGATAATGCAATTCTAGACCAGCTTCGCAAGGTCATTTTATGTATTGAATTAGCAACATTTAGATTGGATTGATATAGTGAGGTCTTTGATTGGTTCTTCCTTGGATGTTGGCTTCATACAGCTGCTCAATGTCTTTGCATTTTATAGGGAACATTATCATCAAATGAAAGTATTGTTATAACTTATTTACTTACTACATTATAATGCCTGTCAGTGCAGATGGTGGAAATTGATATTCCTCAATCATTGTTTGAGGAACAAGGTAGGCAGCTTTACGGCGCCCAACTTTTGCAGATACAGGTCGGTACTCTGTGTTTCTTGTCAATGGTACACCTAACCCATTTAAAGATATAAGATCCACAAAATATTATGCATAATTTGATGATTGGGTTTTACAAATCTCTATGTGAACAAACACAGCCAGTTCTTATTCCAGCATTTTGTTGTTGCAGGCAAATATGAAATTGAATGAACAGCAGTTGGCTGCTCTTTCGAGTCCAAAAGCAGTTAAGGAGTATCTGGAAACCCAGAGGGAGAACATAACCAGTATAATAAAACAGAATCTAGCTGTTGGAGACATCTTCAAACGTGAAAATTTGCAGGTATTTTTCTCTTGCTTGCTTCTGTAACACCCTCACAAATATTAACTCTTGATCTTTATAGGACTACAAGTAAATGTATTGAACTTTGCTGCAGTTTTCAACTGAAGAATTAATCAAAGAAGTTGAAAATTCCATTTCTGAATTCAAACAACAGAAGCAAGAATACGATGAGGATCGTGTAAAAGAACAGGTTGGGATAATAGACCTTCACTTTCTTACACAGTGTTGATCTTTCATGGAATAATGCAGAACGAGAATTCATGCGGTTTTTTCCTTGCTGGTGGAACTTGTATAGGTGCAAGACATACTAGAAGGAGCTAAAGTTCTTGAATGGTTGAGAGAACACGCAGAGATTCAGTACATAACCAGATGAGAAAGAAATACTAGCTAGAGTTTCTGTATGTTTGCTGGAGCTAGGTAGGAATTGCATTTGAAAGGCACTGCTGCATCTGCAGAATTTTGTATTGTAGAGACTACATTTCTGTATAGCAATTGTCGTAAAAGAATGTTTTGGCAGAAGTACTTCCGAGCAAAATCACTTCCTATAAAACGCTTAATTACAACCATTCAGAAAGTGGGTTGCGATGGGCGTTTAGAAAGGATAGTTAATGGTCAGCCCAAAATGGAGTTCAGATCCTAATGTGGGCCCACATTTAGGCCCGTGGTAATCATGTAGGAAATTAAGAACTTGGCCTTCGAGTTGGTACAAAATCCCAGATAAACAATCATATACAGGGGTCTAAGCTTTGTGAAATATAATAAATGGTACAGAAATAAAGAAAGCGAAAAATATGAAAGGACAAAATGCATGTGAAGTGCTTTCGGCTGTTAAATGCACACAAACAAATTCCATACAATCACTGTACACGGCACATGAAAGCAAGCCCTGCTGCAAGTGTTTCCATTGGTCAGTTTCCCAATGATTATTGTGTAAACAGTAACCTCTTCTCTCCCTCCCTTTGATTCGAAACCCATTACCATGTTAAATCATATACCCCACATTACCCTGTAAAATGAGTCCCCAGGCAATGAAACAAGTATAGTCATTTGATCTTATCAAAAAGTATTATAATGACAACCGCAATATGCATACCTTTAACATGTCTTAGACAAGGATACAAAAGTCCCAACGATATAATAAAGAAAAGCAATACAAATACTCAACTCTGTTCACGTAGCAAAAAGTATTTAGATGGGCAACCCCAACTACCAAATGGTAATCAATAAATAATACTATTACAAAACGGGCCAACGCCCAAAACCTATGTTTGTTGAACTTTCTTTGGTTAAGAATCATCACTTTGCATGCTCATGACTTGATTATGGAAAAGAAGATAATTGACCTCTTTGATTCCCCCGCATCTAATCTAGTTGTTTCCCAATCCTTCCATGACATCTCGCGCTTTGTGGGTTGTGAATTTTTTTTTATTGGTCACTGTTCCCACGCCCTCCCTTGCAAAACTGAACCACAAGCAAAATGCCCCTTTCATTTTAGTTCCAACTGGATCCCACATTATTTAATTTATTGCACAAGTGTAATTAATACATGATATAATAAAATTATTTAATTTATAAAAAATAAAAATTTTAATTAATAATATTTATTAAAAATAAATTTTATAATTTTTTATATTATTAATTAAATAAAATATATTTAATTTTAAATTTTTTTATTAATTATTAACATAATAATAAGACTATTTTTTAAGAAAATTTTTCAACATTGGCAAGCAGAAGTCCTTTTCTTGCTACTTTTTTGCGTCTGAAATAAGTGCTTTTCAGAACAGTATCAATATATGCATACAAGCAACTGAATTTGTACCCACCAACAACCAGCATTTGCAGCATCATTGATTGTGGTTATGGCTAGAAATTTAATGCTCTTTGGACCTTTTGTACTTTGTTTGTATGTTGTGCTTCATCATTGTAAGATTATCCGCCTCTTCATTTGCCAGGGCACACTTATTTTTGCAAATGTGTTAAAAAAAGATTTATAAATATTAAAACATAATTGATTTTTCATAAAAATTTATGAACATGAATAGGAGGCTGGTCAAAATTTGACTGGAAGTGTCATTTTCGTAGATAACTGTAGATTCACCGGCAAATTACTAAGTGAAATCTTCAGGACAATCAGATTTTGTAGTAGAAAGGGCCCCACTCGCCATGTGAGTGTGCTTGTCTCTCTCTATTTTTACTTCTCTGTCCTCTGTTCAGTCTCTTTCACACGCACTCTCCCCACACTACAACTCTGAAACCGAAAAAACGAAAGAGGAAGAATTTTCTTTTTTCTTTTTTTAAAAAAAAAGATTAAAGCTTTAGATCTGAAACCACAGATAGAGAGAGAGAGAGAGAGAGAGAGAGAGAGAGAGCGCGTTTCCAAACTGAAGCCTTAATTCCAAGTACTGATCTTGGTAAGAGGTTTCTTTCTGTTTCTTGTTTTGCTGGCAAATGTTGCATTTTGTCTCTTCATTTGCTGTTTTTAGCTGTTTCTGGGTTTCGGTTGTCTTGTTTTTGGGTGTGGAAGAGATTTGAATTTCTTGAAGTTGCATGTGTTTCTTGTTTCAGTCGATGTGGGGTTTTTAGTGCATTTTGTGTGAAAATAAGGTTTCTTTAATTGTCTTAACTGTTGTTGGGGGTAGGATCTGTGGCCTTTTTCAGTGTTTGTGAGGTTGAGATTTTGTTTTTGAGGCTATTTTTGTAATGTTTAGGTAGTTGATTGAGTTAATGAGGTGGGTCTTTAAGTGAAATGGGGCGCAAGGCTTTGTTTGGTTGACGAGAAAATGGGGGCAGAAGTTCGGTCTTTGAGTAAAATGATTGAATCTTATTCTAGATGTTGAATTTTGATAGTTAAAAGAGTTTGATATTTACCGAGTATCTAAGTCGATTTGGTGAATTTTAAGTAAACTGAAGCAAGCTTTGCTTGTTTTCTGATAAAATGTGGGTGAAATGCACTAGTTTTAAGGGTTTGGGTTTGAGTAAAATGATACAAGGCCCGTTTATATGAGATGAGAGATTCTGTAGTTGATTCTATATAATGGCATTTTACTTTTTTAAATGATCTAAAATCATGCCAATCAAGCCCCCGCTTGCTTCAGGTTTTAACTGAAGAGTGACTTTTATTTCTTTGGTTACAATTTGGTGAATAAATCCATGCATCATATGATAGTATTTTACTTCATATTTTGGGTTTGAACAACGTAAATGCCATAGCAATTGAATGGATTTGAAAATTGAGTTTAATTTGGCCATCCGACCTTGTATATTGATTGGACTAATTCTCTGTAATGTTCTTTAAGTAACCTGATTGCATAACCTTCTACTGACTAGTTGATTGTATTTGTCTGTTACTATTGCAATGGGGGTGTATTTTCTATTTTGCTGGCCGACTAGATATGCTGATTTGTTTGCATTCCTTGCTTGCCCTAATGGAAAGATAAAGTTTGTATTTGATTACAGTGCGACACAGGGTAGGCTACCATAGTGGCTACGTGAATGGCAGTGGCAGATACTGAAAGTCCTCTTCTTGGAGTAACCACTTGCAGTTCCTTACTGCACAAATTGCAGGTAATATGTGTTCCTGTTCTTAATTTCAGTAGTTTTCACAGTTTATGTTTGTGGCATCAGGGAATGGCCAACAAACTGATCCAAGATTTTCTGTAGGAAATCTGGGATGAAGTTGGTGAAAGTGATGAGGAAAGGGACAAGATGCTGCTTCAGATAGAGAAAGAGTGTTTGGATGTGTACAAGAGGAAGGTGGAGCTGGCTGCAAAGTCAAGGGCACAACTTCTTCAGCAATTGTCAGATGCCAAAGTTGAACTTTCAAGTCTTCTATCAGCCCTTGGAGACAAAAACACTGTTGGAATTGTGAGTAATTACTTAGTTTTGGTCTGATATTTGGTGGTTGGAATGTTTGAATAATGGAAACCATTTGTGTTGTAAGATACCGTAAAGTCGACTGGTTACTTATGGATTTCTTTGGTTCTGTTACAGCCTGAGAAGACTTCAGAAACAATCAAGGAACAACTTGCGGCTATAGCACCTGTGCTTGTGCAGCTGTGGACACAGAAAGAGGAGAGAGTAAAGGAGTTCTCTGATGTGCAGTCACAAATTCAAAAGATATGTGGAGAAATTGCTGGGAACTTGAACCTTAGTGATCAGGATCCTCCAGCTGATGAGTCTGACCTAACCTTGAAAAAGTTGGATGAATATCAAGTACAGCTTCAGGAACTTCAAAAAGAGAAGGTGAACTTTTCATTTCTGAAAAATTCTAAATTTAACATAATGATCATTTCTCTTGCATCTAATGTCTTATGTGCATGGAATGGTTATTTCATCTGAATTTGCAGAGTGATAGGCTGCACAAGGTTCTTGAATTAGTGAGCACTGTGCATGATCTCTGTTCTGTGCTTGGAATGGACTTCTTGGGTACTGTGACTGAAGTTCATCCCAAGCTTAAATGACTCCACTGGTGTGCAATCCAAAAGCATTAGCAATGAAACACTTGCTAGGCTGGCTAAGACAGTGTTTGCACTCAAAGAAGATAAGAAGCAGAGGCTTTATAAGGTACAGTTTAAAGCTTTTTGATTCATGCTGCTGGAGTACATCTAATCTAACTTGCATTATACTTTGCTGCTGGTACTGCTGGATACTATATCCTCTTGTAAGCTGAAAGTCATTGAAATCTCTGCTTCTAATCTTGTCCTGACTAATAATGAAGAAGTGTGGTGTTTGTTTGTTTATTTTAGTTCGACATTGCCATTTATTTTCTATTCACATGTCCATTTCAACAGCCATTTCTTTGTTTGCCATCTCTTGGAAAATTGCATATGGTTTGCTGATTTAATATCATTTCTTCAAGTCCTGCTCCAATGAAGTTATGCTAAGTCTTGGAAATTCCATTTTGCAGCTTCAAGAATTAGCTACCCAGCTGATTGATCTATGGAATTTGATGGATACCTCAACGGAAGAGCGGAGATTATTCAACCATGTTACCTGTAACATGTCGGCTTCTGTTGATGAAGTTACTGTCCCTGGTGCTCTTGCTCTGGATCTGATTGAGCAGGTATTCAAATTCAACAATGTCCATGACTGTGTCCCAAATATATTTGTGCAGCTGTTAACTCATTTTCTTGTTCTTTCTTTGTTAGGCTGAAGTTGAAGTTGAAAGGCTTGATCAACTAAAATCAAGCCGAATGAAGGAAATTGCTTTTAAAAAGCAAGCTGATCTAGAAGACATATTTGCTCGTGCTCATATAGAGATAGATCAAGTGGCTGCACGAGAAAAAATTATGGCACTCATTGACTCGGGAAATGTTGAGCCTGCTGAGTTACTGGCTGACATGGATAGTCAGATAGCAAAAGCCAAAGAAGAAGCTCTCAGCAGAAAAGATATTTTGGACAAGGTTGAGAAATGGATGTCTGCCTGTGAAGAAGAGAGTTGGCTTGAAGACTATAATCGGGTACTTAGAATCTCTTTCTCTTGCTCCAAGCGTGTGATTATGCTTGCATTTTGAGTGTGTCAGTTTTCAACATCTCTGAGATTGGCTTGCTGAAACAGGATGACAACAGGTACAACGCGAGCCGAGGTGCCCACTTAAATCTCAAGCGAGCAGAAAAAGCTCGGATTCTGGTCAACAAGATTCCAGGTATCCCTAATATTGGAGAAAAACTTGTTATGGCAGTTGAGTTCAACTTGCTCGAACTATATGCTGACGGAAATAGGAAGAGTGCATGTGTCAGAGGGGCTGAGAGAGTCAGAGTGCAGGTCCCCATTTCGTGTATAACAACTAAATGAATTGTTAACATTCATCTGTTGCTGGACTTATGCATATGCAAGTGGAGCTACATTGTGAATCTCCTTAATTGAAACTCAGGCATTACGTTTCCAAAGCTGATGAATGTATCAACGAATTTGAATCACATCCCGTGTCTTAGGAAAATCATGATGATTCCATATATCCACTGCTCTACATGTGCATGTATAAGGTTGGCAGTTAATTCTTTGTAGTAATAAATTTTTTTTTGGCCATCTAGCTCTAGTTGATACCTTGGTTGCCAAAACTCGGGCTTGGGAAGATGATCGTGGCATATCATTCACTTATGATGGCGTCCCTCTCCTTGCAATGCTTGATGAATATGCCATGTTGAGGCAGGAACGAGAAGAAGAAAAGCGGAGAATGAGGGTGAGTTTTATAGATTTTTTGGCCTAATTCATGTGTCTAAGATTGGAATTTAGTTTTCCTAGAAAACCTTAACTATCACAGAGTTTTTGGTTGTCATATCTTTCATTTTCAACTTCTACATTTCACTGTTACAGTTCTTTATTATTCCTTGTACCAAGTAAGGTTGTAACTTGTGGGTTTCATAGGAATCAAAAAAGTACCATGACCAGCAAAACACAGAACAAGAAGCCATTTTTGGTTCAAGGCCTAGCCCTGCTCGACCTGTTGGGACAAAGAAGGTAGTGGGTCCGCGAGCAAGTGTTGGTGCCAATGGAACTCCAAGCAGACGGCTATCACTAAATGCTCATCAAAATGGCAGCAGGTCTGCAGCTAAAGACGGGAAGAGAGATAGCACAGGCAACAGGCCTGCTGCTCCTGTCAACTACGTTGCCATATCGAAGGAGGATTCAGCCTCTCATGTTTCGGGTTCTGACCCTGTTCCGGTTTCACCATAACCATAATAATGAGAGAGAGAGAGAGAGCGAGAGAGATCATTTGTGGGTTACACCCATGTGATATTACTATTTTTATTACGGGGTCGGCTGTAGAAGAGATAATAGAGACCATGAAACACTGAGAAGTGACTGGAGAGTAAAACTGCTTGTAGCTGTGTATGATATATGCTTATAAATTGGGCTTTTGTGTCTGTTTTCTGAGTCGTGCTTCTGTTTGCTCAAAATTACTTGTGACAGAACTCAATACCACAAGCAATGCAGATACTCATTCACTGAGTGCTTAGTACCACTAATCTGTTTATATATCGGAATGCCTGATGGCTTCATCATGTGTCATTTTCGGGAGCGATGCTAAAAATTTCAAGTTTGTATAAAAAAGGAGAAAATAAAAGCAAAAATTCTGCCTTCGCGTACAAGCTTTATTTCCAACGACGTCGTTTCAATCACCTTGTTCGTTTAGCAACAATTCGACTCCACGTGCAAGATCTTTCTTTGACAACAGAGCAAAGCTTACGGCAAGGTATGGCGAGTGAAACCGAGCCAGCGAAGCTGCTGCTACCGTACCTACAACGAGCCGATGAATTACAAAAGCACGAGCCTCTCGTCGCTTACTATTGTAAGTTCCTAGGTATTTCTTTTGTTGGTTTTGGCTTGATCTCTCTGCTATTACTTAAAATATAACGTCGTTTTTGAACTTTCTGATTATTTAGGTCGATTATATGCGATGGACAGAGGGTTGAGGATTCCACAGAGCGAGCGGACCAAGACCACTAATTCCCTCCTTGTCTCTCTCATGAACCAGCTTGAGAAGGTCTCTTTTTTAATTTTTAAAGCAGTATGATTTTTTTGTTTCCAGGTTCTTTTTTTTCTTTTAATTGGAAGTTAATTTGTGAGCAGATGGAGTCTTCGATGAAATTTTTGAGTTTTGAGATATGTTATTGATCATGGATGTGCTTGGTCAAATGGTTATGTTTGTTTTCTGAGGGAAACTGAAGTGGTTGAAAGTTTTCATTTTAACTGTGCGTAAGTAGAGAAGCAATGTTTTGTTGAGTTGTAGTATTGCAGTAGTGCCGAGGCTCCGGGTCATTGTTGGTTACCCAGTTGGCTAACTTGTCTGTTTCAACAACAATGGTTGGGATCCGCTATGCAGCTTAACCTATTAGGGACTGTTTCGGCTGCCTGTAGTGCCCTTACATTATACAAGCTTTAATTTTACAGCGAGAAACATTTTGTTTCTTATAGAAATAAATTGTTTGTTTGATTGTTATGTAATGCTTTTAAGCAACCGAATGGTTTATTTAGTTCTGGATTGTGGGGTTTCTATTGCATTAAATCATATTCTCAAGCAATCTGTTGGAAATTGCTCACCTTGTAACTGTTGTTCAATCACATTTAGTTACAAACTCATACATTCTTGTCTGCCAACAGATATATTTTCTTGCAGATTCACAGTTCTCTTTTATCACTATATTTTTATCCCAGTTGGTGACCAATGTTATTGGTCCTCTACAGGATAAGAAGTCTCTGCAGTTGGGGCCTGAAGACAATTTGCACCTGGAGGGATTTGCTCTGAATGTTTTTGCCAAGGCGGACAAGCAAGATCATGCTGGACGATCAGACTTGTATGTCTAGCTCTCTTTTCTAATTTGTGATTTTGTATAGTTTGGCATCTGGTTCATATCTCGGTAAACACCAGTAGTGTAGTGTTAGTTGCATACATAATTGGTGTTTGTATGTCTTATTGTGTGGCACTTTCAGAAGATTGTCTCATGGCCTGAAGCTCTTTCTGTGCTTCTTTTGTATTGCATCATGGGTCAGATGGATTTACAAACACGGGATCAATGACCAGCGGGAAGCTGTTGATGGTTTATTGGTAAAAGTAGGATAGATGCAATCTGAGGTGCATGTGAATACTAAGTTCAAAATGGTGTTAATATAGAGGAGAGTATCCCATCATACATAAAATAAAAATAACAATTGATGTAAATCTGTGTGACATGGCACATGATCCTGCAAGTCATCTGGTATTGAAGGCTGTCCTTCATGTCTACCTTACTTCAAGCATCATGCATTTTTTTGGTTAAAAGGAAACTCTTCATAATTGGTTAAAGAGTCTTAAGGCTTTTCGTCATCGACCAAGTCTCTGATCATCAGTGTATAATTATGATGACCATGGCTACTGGAAATATTCAGGAGTTCTTGAATGCTGGTCTCTTTATACACCTTATGTGTGCAAATTCTGCTTTTTCTACGTTCTAATATGTTTATAAGTTCATTTTATCTGTAAATTACTGAGCAATTAAATATTGAGATTTTTACAGGAATACTGCAAAAACGTTCTATGCTGCTAGTATTTTCTTTGAGATTCTAAACCAGTTTGGTGCTCTTCTGCCCGATGTGAGTTTATAATCATCCTATATTTTCATCAAAGCTTCAACTACTCAAATCTTATAGGTTTATGTCATCTGAACTTTGATGTTTTTTTAACTTGAACTTGATGGATTCTCTGATACATCATTGGTAATGGTTGGATCATTTATTCTTTTGTGGAAATCTTTTACAGCTTGAGCAGAAACAGAAATATGCAGCTTGGAAAGCCGCAGATATAAGAAAGGCTTTGAAGGAAGGAAGGAAGCCTGTTCCAGGCCCTCCTGGTGGAGGTGAAGTTCTGTCAATACCACCAAGTACGCCTAGTGGTTCATATGTATGTTTCTGAACTCAATAGCTTTATAGTCCCAAGCTTTTTGACTCAAATAAAACATATATACGCATGATCCCTGCACTCTTCTTTTAGCGCTTTCAGCCTCATTTCTGACCGTTGGAACTGATTAGGTAAAAGAGAACTCTGGATGAATAGGATGGATTCATGCATGTAATAATTTGAAAAATCTTGATTAATTTGGCATGAACATGATGATAAGGAGTACATATTGCTCTCTGTGGCAAAGAATTGTTCTGACTATTGCTTGGCACATGATGTTAGAAAGGCATGTTTAAATTTTATGCTTGTTTTAGATATTTTGTGAGCAGGATAACAATCGCTTTTGTACTCACCATCTGTCCTATTTTAAAAGCTTTTGATAAGTTTGTTTCCAGTGGTAAAACCGTGATAGAAATTGAAATTGTCCGGTTTCTCAGTGGAATAAATGAATTTTTGTAGTTTCCAATTTATTTTTGTGTTCGATGAAGGTCATCAATGAAATCTAGAATTTCTTGATGAGTCTTCAACTATATTTACTTTTGCAGGATCTTGGAACAAGTGAAACCACAGTTAAGGGTGTTGGATCAGATTCTGATTCATCATCTCAGCTCCATGATACAGTTAATCATTATTCTACAAATGTTCCTCCTCCACCACCACTGCCACTACATCAGTTCCATGAGCATTCTGCCGATATTTCTCCGTCACTTCCTTCCCATGATTTTCATCCGAATCCTCTGAGCAGGTCAGATAGTTCTACTTATTCTCACCCTGGCGTCGGTTACACCACTCATGATTTTCCTCTTCCTCCACCCACAAACAGATCAGAGAATTTGACATATTCTCAGTCATACCACCATCGATCCTACCCTCAAGAACCCCAACAACATTTGCCTCATAATTACCCATCTCAGGAAAATCCCTCTTACAATTATCCCAACTTCCAGTCTTATCCGAGTTTTACTGAGAGTAGTCTCCCGACAGTCTCGAGTCATTATCCTTCTTCCTATCAAGGCTCTGAGACTTCCTACCCTCCCCAGTCAGTGGCTCCCAACACAAGTTTTCTGTCAACTTCGCAATACACTTCAAGCAGCAGAAATGGGACTACCTCAGAACCTGCCTCAACTGTAGCTCAAAAAAATCAATACGACAGCAATTACCAGCCCCCGGCTGAGAAAATTGCTGAGGCCCACAAGGCAGCGAGATTTGCAGTTGGAGCCTTGGCATTTGACGATGTATCGGTTGCAGTGGACTACTTAAAAAAATCACTTGAACTGCTGACAAAACCATCTGCTGGTCAGTAAGTTTTGTGTTTTCCCGGCCAGGTCTTATACGGTGGCTTTTCTTCCTTTGTTCTCAACCTCGCATATGGTTCGATCTTTGAAGGTCATTGGACACTTGGATTGCACAGAAGTTTTACTGCCATGATTCGTTGATGTGAATGAAAAATCTTGATGCTTTCCTTCTAATTTTTAATTCCCGATTATTTAGTCAGAAATTTGTTTGTTCATAGTAAATGATTGTAACCTGTGTACGTGGTAATGTGTCAGCTTATTATTTCTCAGACCATCCTCCCAACTGTTTGGATGCGCACGATACCGATATTTTCCCGTGATCTATTCAAAACACTAATTGTGACCGAGGCAAGATAGTCTGCCACTGTAACTACTAACTCGCAAATTTACCATCTTGTTTATTAATTTTTGCACTGTCCTTTGGTAAGTGTGCATCGAAAGGTGTAAAGTCAGAAGCAAGCAGGAAAGAGGCTGTTCCTTTGGCGTCGTTTTCAAAATAAAATGAATCGAAGGGCTACTGTATTAGGCTACGGGAAGGGATGCCTCAGGCTACTGTATTAGAAAGGAGAATTCAACTAGTTACTAAATCCAATCCGCGTCGAGAATGTACGAGATCTGCTAGACCTCTAAAAAGCATCAACCAAAACTTTCTTGCTCTTAAAATCGGCATTGTGGTTTCATTTCCTCCACGGATTTTTCAATTCAACGTCCTCAAGGTGTAGCGTTAGGTCTCAACAATCAGCTATCAAATATTCTACTGGATCACCAGCGCGGTCTACATGCTTCAGGACATTGAACATAGGGTCTCAATCTGTTCGGGTCACCATGCTACTATTACTAGATTTTCATATTCATCTGCCTGCTGTTATGTACAATGGGTGATGCAGATGGATAACATCAATTTTCTACATCCCAAGGAGACTTTCTCATGATGCAACCAAGACAATTATTGTTAATATCGTAACTGAAACTGATAGCTGCCAGCTGATGGCAAAGAAGACTTGCGTCTGGGTGATGACCAAAAAGACTGATTACATGGAATAATGAAGATGAAACCAGACAAAACGAAGTGGGCTTTGTCTTATTTGCTTTGTATCCATTAAGTTCTGCGTCTGAGGCTGCTCTTGCCTTCGTCACCAGGCACTAAGAATTATCTGTCCAAAGTAACAAAGGTGGACAAGCCTAGACATTCTGTCTTCTATATATGTTGAAAACAAGTTGATAACACTGATGATAATAACTAAGCTCTCTTTCCTGGAAATTCTGTCATCTTGGAGTACCCGTCAGACATTACTATATAATAAGCTCCTTGTACACAGAAACGAAACCATATCTTAGAATGGGAGGAAGCTTCTCTTATTCCAGGCGGTCTTCAAACCCCCAAAGTTTGCCTGAAGAGGTCCCAGATGATCAAAATGCTAACTTAGCGTCATCAATTATCAAGTTCATGAGGCCTAAATGCCTATGGATAGGTGAAGAAAAAGACAACATGCAGATGCGCCCGGAAGAGAGGCAGCAGCAGTCGATAGGTAAGGCCGAGGAGCGTTCTTTAGAGGAATTGCTTTTAGCTTCACCAAGCTTGAACAAGAATTACAGCAATGGAGGTGAATACTACGTTTTCAAAAGCTTCTCTTCTCCCATTCCAAAGGTTCATAATCATTCATCCCTGTATGGAGATAAAGCAGATCACATCTCTAATTCTCTTGAGAGATTACTTAAAGTTGATCAAGTAGAAAAACAAGAAGTGCTGAGCAGTAGAAGCCAATGTGGGAAGATAAAGAAGAAGGTGAGCTTCAGATTACCTCAAGAGTCTGATATATTCATATTTTACTCACCAAAGGAAAAGTCTGTAGAGCGACTGAATCCTCACAGCATTCTGTAATAAACTAAATTTCAAGCAAAGATTCATTGTTTTTCATTTGGATTTCTTAGACTTTTGGGTTGTCCATAGGTAAGATGTGAGTTACACTTCATTAAAGAAACTGACTGAGTTGCATTTTAGCTATTAGTTTAAGCGAATTTGGCAAGAACAACATTTTGAAGACAAATATTAAATGAATAGCATCACTCATTTGCATTGGTCAAAGGGTTAGAATATATTGTATTTAAACGCATACATCTTGGTCAAGGAAAAGAAGGGGACAAAACCAAAACCTGCCAATTGGTGTAAAAGCACTTTTGCAAAAGAAAGCAAAATATTTTCAATCTTCATAACTGAAATAACTGCCATCATCTTACCCTACCCTTCTTTAAATTAAACCACAGAAAGCGAGGGAAAAGGGAAACACTAAAAGCAACTAAAATCAATCAGTTAGGTACAAGGCAAACCCCTTTTATAACCCTTTTAATCATATAAAATAACACATATTTAGACACAATAATCAGTTTCAAAGGGAGCAAATTGATAAGAGAGTTGGGGGTTTGCTAACTTTATTTACTTTTGAATTATTTGGATTGAGGGGAACACACACTTTCAAGGTTCATATGTATTAAGATAATTAACTACACAGTCAACATAATGACACACAAAATACACTCATAATTTATAAGGATAATGAAGAGGTATTTTCATTCTTAACTAAGCAAAAGAAAGGGATGCGACAATGTGGAAGAACTGTAGCTTTTCTATTAGCTCTTTAGCATGGTTTGTGCCGCGGCGCTCCATCCGTTTAAACAGCTCTTCGCTAAGCTGATCACCAATGTGAGCATCGACGAGGACTCCAGCCACACTCCTGCAACTACTGGCCAGGGCTCGACCCACCTCGGTTGCGTCGTCCGGTTGGTTAACTACCAGAGGACTTCCTCCTTTGAATACCTCCAGTTTTTGGATTGTAAATGAGCCATTTGCTTCGACCACCTCCTTGAAATCTTGTGAGCTCGATGCATAAACTGGAATGTTGAATGCGTCCCGTTTTTCACTAGTAACGAGGCCCTATAATATTTTGTGCAAAGTTAATACCAGAATACCCCAATCAAATAGGCCGAAAGGCCCAATACCAACAAAAAATATGAATACTTGTGATAATCTAGTGGACCATATCCTGATTACAGAAGTTTATTAGGCGACAAGATCATGCGTAAATGTACTCTCACACTGTTTGAAGACCTATCTGAGCCTACATTAATTTCAACGATATCTGATCAACCATGATTTGTGATCACTCATGTATATATATATATCCAATTGGGTTGTTTCTTGTCTTGGTATGGAGCATGATTTTCTACCGTGGTCAGAAAAATTGCAAACCCAGTTGGGCAAATATTAGATCATCCGACCGACAAGATGATTGACATATGGATGGCTGGATTTCTCTGGGCGAGTGCATCAAATGGCTAGGATTGATGCGGGTTAATCATGACCAGTGACAATTCATTATAAGAGCTAATGAACCCAAGCACAGTTAATCATATCATCCATTTTTGCATGGTGTTTTCTTACTTTTTGGTCTGCCGACAAAAATGCATATGCCTATGGCACAACCCAAGTCACAAAAGGAGGTGCTCTAGTCTCCCATACTCAGTCACAAGAATTCTAAAACGTTTCATGATCACGATGATTACCTCTTGGACAAGATCATTCCATGCATCCTGAAAATGGGTCCCAAACAGAAGCCCTGGCCCACCTTGGTCTGTTGGGTCAGGCGAGGTTCTGCCCTAAGCAGACAAGAAACATTGACCCGCCTCTTCTCATCTCTTTTGATCTGGATCTAAGAAATTCTGCCAAGTCTGTTTGGAATTGTTTCCTGTATGCATTTGCTGTCTGCTCATTTGCGCCATGGATGAATACGCTTCCTTTGTTATATGCCGTTGATCTCTTGTCAAGGACACTCTCTGGCACCTTTGTTTCAAGCAAATTGTGTTAATACACCTTAGATTACTAAGAGGCAGCAAACCAAAGAGTGATTTTGAGAGCGTTTTCATCACTCTGAAAATTTAAAAAGCACTAAGATATATTGTCAAAAGCATTTTTGACTCTAAGAACTGCTTCTGAACTTATCCTTTGAACTTTTCCCTATGTTGTCTTTTTCGCATGTCGCATGACTTCTTTTGTCCAAAAACAAAAGCAAAAGCATTTATTCAAAAGTGATTTTGAAAAACAGTTGCTTGCAATAAGTTTAAACCAAGATGACAATATTGTTAATTTAGCAGCTTTTTGACCTTCTAAAAGCCGGCAGAGAAGGCCGAGCTCATTAATTTGACTCTCAGTCGAATCGGTTATATACAACAGATAACTCTAAAAATCGTCCTAGGGAACAAACTATTATTATTACCAAGCTTAAAACAGTGCATACAATAAAATAATAATGCACCGTGGCCAAATATCATGTATGTACAGTCACAGTAACACCAAAGTTTTCAAGAAAATCACCTGAGATAGCCAATGCAAGGAGAATGCAGAATGGAAAAAGTCGATTGATCTCGTCGGAAAAAGGCGCCGGTAAAATGATCCAGGGACTCCGGCTGCGAAGTAGGATCGGTGGTTATCGGAAGCTAGACATTCTTCCATGCTACTACCTATGGGAGGGAGGAGCTGAAAAAGAGTGTTGAAGTCATTGCTAGGGAGGTCGGAGAAGAAAGCTGAAAACTCCGGTGGCTCGTAACCGGAAGCCTCGTAACGTTTGCTGATGTGTTGGATGATAACGTCGACGATGTAGAGTGTGTTGTTGCCGCATGAACACCCTAAATCTGCTACGGAAAACGGGACCTCGTCAGATGAGGGCTTTAGTTGAATACCGTCCAGGGTTTCTCTGAGTAGGTGGAGCATGGATCGAGCATGTATTGCCTGCACGAACAAGGGAGAACAAGTAAATTAGCGTAATATAATCTCACGGTAGGAGAAACTTAACGTCTATACATGAAGGCAGAAAAATTAAAACAAATGGAACCTGGGCCTGAGAGTTATTGGCATAGCTAGCTTCTCCTTTGCCTCCTTTCATGCTAAGTATGGTCTCAAGCTTTCTTTCGGAAACAATAACATCATCTCCTTTGGTAGCCATGCCTGTATTTTATATATGTAACAACAACAGCAAGAGCTAAGAATAGATCAGTGCTTTTGCTTGCAGCACTTGGTTGTATGTTAATAGTAGAATAAGTGCTTTTGGTTTTGTTTTGTGGGTATCTGATAAGGCTAGGAAGAGAGTCCACTATATATATATATATATATATATATATATATACAAAAGAGAGGATATAGAAGTGTATTTTTGTGTAGTAATTAGATTCTATAATTAGAAACAACACCAAATATATCTATATATATACTATATATATATATATATATATATATAACAAAAGAGAGAGAGAGAGGATATAGAAGAGTAGTTTTGTATAGTAATTAGATTCTATAATTAGAAACAAAACGAAATATATATCTATATATATATAGAGAGAGAGAGAGAAAGGGAGAGAGAGAGAGATACGGATAGGAAAACGGAAGTTAAAATTCTAACACATATGGACCTCACATCACATGCAAATGACAAAAGCAAACCAAAATTGACGCCGGATTTTCCAGATTTCCGATCTCTATGCCACCCCTCCACAGTTGCCGGAATTTTAGATTGCATTTGATTAATTTGGATGACAGAGGATATACGTTTAGGAATAAGAATGGTTATTATAAAGAGCGATTTCATAGCTTATGACCAAATAATTGAAGCAAGAAGAAAAACAAAATTAAACTAAACATTCATACTGTTCATCCCTAATCTATCTAATTAATTTTGATTTATATATATATTATATATATATATTTGTAATTAATGGTCTAAAAAGGTAGGGAAGAAGGTTTTCAACTTTCAATTGCATGCAAAAAGGTGAAATACTTTTGTGGCCCCGTGCTAACTCTAAACAAGCCAACTCCAGTCCTTGTTATACAATTCAATCATCAAAGTAGCTTTCAATTAGAAGAAAACAACAGATTACAGAACTGCAATAGGATTAATCAACCCATTTTTTTAGAAAGAAAGAAAAGCAAAGAAAGCTGCAGGACTGCAAATATTTGTATATGATTATGAACATGACATGCTTGAAGTCATTGTCAAGTACATGCAAGAAAGGTTTTTGGATTGTAAGCCGTGATGTAGTTTGCCTCATCTTATTGCATGGTTCGTGCATGCTGCAGCTATCTATATATATAACTGCAATTACAAATAATTATTGGGTAATTTATCACCTAAACGATACGTATAAAAGACACAAATTGACGATCAAATTAACAGACCAACCCGATAATCAGAAGATGGATGATGATAATCATCACTATGTTTCTTAAAGCTGTTAATTTCTTTCAAATAATCATGGCTTCAGAGAATGATTAGGAGGCGTTGTTGTTACAGTGAAACCGAAGAATATTAGTCAGTCATGCAATGAAACTCACTCTCTTTTTTCATTAAATATTGTTTAATTAAAGTTAATTTATTTTGATTGATGAGCAGAGCAGACTTTAAGAGATCATGGAGATCAAAGAGACCAATTAAAATCTTAATTATGATTAATTAATTAATTCATTAAACCATCTCCCCCCAGAAATCAAGGTTCATATTTCGACTAATTAAATTAATTAATGTTACTCCTTTTAACAACTAACCAGACTAACTAGTCTTGTTGGATTGATGTTGGATTCTCGGACAAAAGTGAACTACCGCCACTACTCGCATTTCAGCGCGTGCTCCTCCCGTGGACAACAACTTAACTAATTAATCAACTTTTCACCGAATTTCCACGGTTGAAATCATTATTGTTTAGTGTCCAATTGCTTGGCCCACATTGTTTTTGTTTTAGAAAGTATGATTAGATTCACACGCGCTCGAAGAGGGAAGTGGAAAGGGCGGAATTTAGATAGGAATAATGGAAGTACTGTAACCCTAATTCGAAAACCCTAGCTAGCTAAAGAAAGACCAGAAATCTAGCTGTTGATGTGCAAGTAAATAAACGTGAACCCCACTTCCATAACTACAGACAGCATTCTCAAAGCCTTAAACTGGCCGTGATAGTCGCCGGTTCACGTGAACCTAGGCCGGACCACCATGCATAATTTCTTCTTCTTCTTCTCTTCTCCTCCTCGATGTTTGACCTGGCTTCTAGATAGCTTCTGCTTCATCTTAGGGCTTTAACTGCTAATTGACTGCCCCTATACTTTGACAAACGTTATGTAAATACAATTTCCATGCATATAGTTAAGTAAGTTACTGTTGAAAATGCAGAGAAAAGAGAGTATAGTAATATTATCCAGCAAAAGATACGTATATACATATGTTTCGGCTTTTACAAGTTACCTTATTTTCTAAATGCATGTCAAATTTTCTACCTAATATTGACTTTTAGAGATATATTGCTGCAAGTAAAGTCTATCACATATTTGTAATCAAAAATTAATTGTAACATTACAAACAAACCAAATTATTTAAACTGTAACTATAAGTACAAAAATAAAGTCTCATTCTTAACAGGTACTACCACTTATCATGATTAGTGATAAACGTAAAGTACTTTTCGAGGTTTCGGATACTCTTCTTTCTAGACAAGAAATAAAACTGGGTTGGCTGCACTTTGTTTACTTTTTTGAATTGAATGTGAATGTAAATGCTGCTTCTGTTCAAAACCAAAACTGGAAAAAGAAAAGTTGTAATGGCATGGATGGTGTTAGATTGGTCAGAAATGGTTACAGGTAATATTATATTGCTGTGTTTGCGGACAAAGCGTGTAAAAGCTTCCAAGTGATCAGATCACAAGTAGTGGTCTGGTGTGGTGGAATGGTCAAAAAGAAGACAAAGGAAGGGAGGAACCTAGCCTACATAGATGAGACAGAATTAATTGTTATTGTTTGTATCATATCATGGAGTTCTTGTCTACCATATACATTTTTACCATGGACCACTTTCCATTTCGAACCTTGTGATCCTAAAATTAAAGTAAAGAGTTGAGGAAGATCAATCAAACAAACCGTAAAGAGTTAATTCATTGAATGGAATGAATGCTATTCTTTTTTGCTAAGAATTGACTCGTGATATGACATTTGATTCTTCCTTAATTTGAACTCACAGTCACATGCATCTTAAAGAAATCAGATCCTGCAAATTAAATAAAAGGAACAATCTTCCCGTAATTCCTGTAACTGCAGAAATTGTTTGGTTCTGGATTTATCAGGCAATGCCTAATACATAGGTAGGGGTGCAGTCACGACAAAACAAACATTGATAATGGGTAAAATACAATTCAAAATTTGAAGAAGCATCCACTATGTACATAGGTCGTGGCCTCTACTCATGTACAGCTTGATTAAACTAGGGAACGTACTGCATAAGGATATATTAGAATTTATTGATGTCTGTCATTGAATGAAGGTTGATTGGATCAGAAGCATATGAAGTTGTATGCAGGGTTCCTCCTAGAAGTGAGTGCCAAGAACACAGAGGAGCTAAGCTGAGCTAAGCAAGCAAGAAACACACTGCATGTATTAATGGAAATTAAATGGGATCATATCAAATCAATCAGCAAGCAACCAAAATATTTTAAAATTGATCTCTATGGGCCTTGTTCGTAGCTGTAGAAGATTGGGCTAGTGGGCATTGGAAATTGCAGATATCTTCGCATGAAATTCTTGTTTTTAATTTATTAAGAAATTATAGGGTTGTTAGATCAAGGACATCGACCACAACATTTCTTCGTAGCATCTACAAGTGCCCATTTAAATCATAACAATTAAAATATTTAAAAAATGATTCTAATTTTACCCCATAACTTTTATTTACAATATCGTCATTAGACAATAACAAAAAATTAGACCCCATAATACTTCAATCCAAACCAATGTATAATTTCTTTAGCGAATAGCAATTTTTCAAAGGTGAATTATGACGGCGTTAAGGCAAATTCATCATTTGAAAACATTGTACTATTAGATCACAGGATATTAAGACTGGCTGATAATTGTCCACGTAATGTTATAATGACATCGAGTTTGAGACTTTTGCCACGGTGGAAAATGAACAATAGTTCACACATAAAACTGAATTTGGCAGTGGCAGCAATCACTAAAAAAATTTCTGAAGAAAATACAGGGGAGATATCATTTTACAATTTACTTTGGCCAACAGAAGGTCTGAAGCATAAAAATGGGACATGAATAATTTCAATTTAAATTGCTATTGAGATGAAGGTGATCATACATACCAACACTAGGACTACTGCTACATATGGTACAATACAAACATTTCCGGAGCTCCCTCACAAATCAAAAGTTGGAGCCCCATTTTTCATTAGCTATTCTTATCAGACTAACCAGAAACTGGCCGAAAAACGCCTTTGAGTTCATCATAAAACCATCTGCAGTGTAAAAAATTTCTACCATCAGACAAAAAAGAAATGACCATACCAGTGAACTCATTTTTTACCTTGAACAGAATATCCAATGATCAATGACAACTCCAGATTGTCAAGTGTAAAAGAACAGCTTTGAGGTTACAAGACACAACTTCAGAAAATTAATTTATTTCAAGAAATGGATTAAGAGTAGCATCCTTGGCACACATCTTCCCACTTGCAAGAAGATATATTTACTGCTGTTGCCAATCCTCACACTATCTCACTCCAGTCAGACATTTTAAGATACTTACCTAAATATATTATAAAGATATATAGTCACTGTCAGTCCTCATCATCCACCCCCCCTCCCCTCCCTTTCTCTCCTCTCTTCCCTACCCCAAGAGTGTTTCCATTTGCTTCCCAAGCATATGGGTGTGATATTAAGTTCTAGTTGTGTTCTTGAAATATACTGTTACCCAATAAAACAACTTAACAAGTAAAATTACCAGTATCCTAGGTACTATTTTTAACAAGAAAAGAAAACCAACATGATTGCAGAAACATATAGCACATCTTTTGAAAAGCAGCTGTAAATCATGATGGTCCATCTAGTTTGAACAAAATAAAGAAACTTACTGGCACAAGAACACTGGTTGTCTTCCTTTATTTGCCTCATTTCCTAATTGATTGAGTCTTTCAATCTTTTCCTTAAACTTGCCAGGAGGGAGAACTTCACAAGGGCCTTGAATCAAGCCAGCCGTTACAGTGCTCTCATTATTAGATTCATAGAGCTGCATATAACAAGTGTGATAAAATGAAGACTAATATGCATAGTAGGATCCAATTCACGTAAAAGGAGAGGCAGATTTTCAATTAATAAAACAGCAGGCCATAACTTGGGAGCATCTGCCTCTCACCTGGTAAACCAGTAGGCAAACTACCTAAATGCATGTTTACATTAAAATTAATCTAGGTGAAAAATACGCATAGAAAAATACATTTCAGAAACTAATTCACCTCGTTGATTTCAGGGGCACATGGGCAGCCAACTGCCTCTGGCAAGTCACCGGGGAAGAAGCACCTGTTGACCATAACCAACTTTGATCCAGTTCCAGTATCTTCCCACATGGACTGCAATAGAAAATCAAAACTTCAACACATTAAAAAGCAAAAAGGAAAACAAAGTATATATATAAGAAAATATTTTTACAGATTTTCAAGTAAAATGGGTTACAGGATTGCATGATACTATGCTTGCCTGAAGTTTAGATGGAATCAATTTTCCATGGGTAGAATGCAAAAGAGCATGATCATGGACTTTATATATTACTCCACCAATGCAACAAGACTGGTAAAATTGTTTTCCATCCACAATTTGAAGTACGCCACCAATCCATTCCACATTGTGCAAGACATTAGAAGAAATCACAGAATTCCCAACAGGGTTTGGCCGTGCAACAACTTGCTGGTCTACATTATTTATTGAGTTGTTTTCATGACAATTCCTTAAAGAAACTTCAGCACAGTTTGGCAGATCTGTACGGACAACTTGTGCATTGTGTGTAGGTTGTGACAGATCAGAATCATTCCTAATTGTCTCCGAAAATACAGCAGGAGGCTGTAATTTTGATTCAGAAGACGATTTCTCTGAGTGAGTAGATGATTCACATACTTGAGTAGGTTGAGTTAATCTCTCGCTGGATCCAAAAGGAAGAGAACTACTGATAGGCCCCATAGGACTTGTCAAGCTATTTAGGTAAGTTCCAGACGAAGTTTCCAGATCTGTATTTTTTGTGCTTACAAAATTACCCCCTTGTGTTGCTCTGATATTGTGTATTTTTGAAACAAGCTCAAGGGAGTTGCTACTCACAGCGCCAGACCCAGCAGAGCTTCCATTTACTGTTATCTTCTGCTGGTTATTGACCTTTGGATCGACAGGTCCAACTTTCTTATCCGAAGAAGACTGAAGCACTGATGTGTTAGAAGGCATTTTGGTTGCATTGATACTTCTCATGACACGGCCATATTTTGGGGGCAAAGGCTTCCCATTGCTTAATTTCAAGCAACTCATGCAGTGCCACTCACTGCCTCTAGGGATTCCTTTATGATTATTTGTTTGCAGACATTTTAAGTGAAATCCTTTCTCACAAGCATCACAAAGAACTACAGTTTCCACCTCAATTGCAGTAAGCTTGCATATTTGGCAAGTCAAAAACTTGTTCATATATTCCCTTGAAGGGGGGGTCCAGGTGCGATGCTCGGGAAGCTTCAGATGCAATAGCTTCTGAATAAGTTTAGTAATTTCATTGTGGTTGTTGCCAAATTGTGGAGCTTGAACAAGATTTGTTCCTTGTGAAACCTGATGCATGCTAGGCATATTTCCTAATGCAGTTTGAGTAATGAATGGTCTAAAGCTATGATCTCTAGCAGCTTGAGAAGCTGTCTGTGACAGATCAGCAGGTCCCTCAATCTTGACAGGAATAGGATTTGGTACCTTGTTTTCTGCTCCAGGTTTAGCCAATGAGGCAGATTGAGGCTGTACAGTCCATGTTGGAGCATTCACTAGTGGATAATTTGTAGAAGCATTGGCTGCAAATACATACACAAGAATATTATGATCAAACTGAAGCATAAGGACCTTATTTATGAAAAGAAGCATAATACAAAAGGAAACATATATTGCTAATATTATTTATGAAAAGAAGCATAATACAAAAGGAAACATATATTGCTAATATTATTTAGGAAAAGAAGCATAATACAAAAGGAAACATATGATGCAATATGATAATAATGAATAGCCTAATATTATATTTAGGAAAAAGCATCATGGCTGGGTTCAGACAAAACCCAAAAAGTGAAAATGGATAACATCACCAACCACACACCCAATTATTTGTATTTTGTAACCAGAGTAAAGTGGGAAGGAAATACCTTGTAATTGCGATCCATACGAAGACCCATTCAATCCTGCATTAATTTGCTGTCTCTCTGCTCTTGGCAGCGCTAAAGAAGTTGAATCCCTTCCTAAATGGCTGCTCAACAGCCCAGTGGAAGCTGTAGGAGCTCTTGCATCATTGTTCTTCAACTGAAATGGGAGAGAAGTAGAAGTAGCAGCATGAACATGAACTGATGAAGCAGGGAAGCCTCCAGAGGATAGAGTTGGCGAAGAACTTATTTTATCTGGTGGAAACATGCGAACCGCGGGTGAAGTGCCGCGGCTTTCAGCTCCTGCACCAAAACTTGTCTGCAATGGGTGAGTATATGTAGTAGGCTGTGGAGTAAATTTCTTCGATTCTTCCATCTGCAGAAAAAAGAGAAAGGAAAATGTAATATTGCATTCTATATTGTGCCATACAACTTGTCAAAGTAGTAATTTCGATAAAACATAGCCAAATCAAGTGAAACAAAACATTAGTTAAGGATACTCAGAACAGTCAAACATCCAGTGAAACAATAACCTCAGATCTACCAATTTAGCAGAAAAAAAAATCAGGCATCTCTGATTCTCTTTCAGAAATAGCTTAATCAGTTAAACATAACTACGTGTCATATTTAAAATACCAATAACACAAGAATAACCTTGGACCAACATCAAATAGTGATACATAATTCAGTGAAACAAATAGACCAATCCAAAATCAATAAATAAATAAAATTCCATATCAATCAAACACAAAACACCGGATTAATCAAAACCACCCAATGATCATTTTACTTTTATTTTTATTTTTGATAGAAAATCGACCAACCAACCATCTCTAACCCCACAAAACCAAAGCCCTCATCTTCCCACGGGCAAGTCAGCCTTCTTAACTTGTGTCTCTTTCTCTTATACATTCTAATAATGAAAGAATTTCAGCTTATTTTACTATCCTAACCTTCTAATTAACAAAACATAGTACAATATTGAATATTAAACAAAGATTCAAATTCAATGAAATAAATACCAATGCAAAACTGCTAAAGAAACAATGACCCATTCCATTAATATAATGCAACTGCAAGTTACACAAACAAATAGCAACTTAATACAATTCATAACTTCCTTGTAAAAATCAATTTAAACCACAAAAAGCCACTCTACAAAAACCAAAAATGTAACACACAGAAGTTGAAATTAACTTTCACCCCCTCCACATTTTTCCAACACTGCATATGGTGGAGTGGTAGCCAATATTAGACAATAGTTCACAAAAAAGAATATCATCAAAAACAAACTACAATTTTTAATCCCACATAAACCAACAAAAAGCAAAAGTCTTTATCTTCCTATTACTAAACCCTCCATCA
This sequence comes from Xylocarpus granatum, assembly GCA_019650275.1. Classification (NCBI taxonomy): domain Eukaryota; kingdom Viridiplantae; phylum Streptophyta; class Magnoliopsida; order Sapindales; family Meliaceae; genus Xylocarpus; species Xylocarpus granatum. The sequence continues at coordinate 117,862 of BNST01000577.1, forward strand.
AAGATGATTGCAACACAAATACAAACAACGTTAAACATGAAATTAACCAAAATTAAAACCAACAAACATGAAATTAACCAAAATTAAAACCAACTGACGATCATTCATCCCATTCAAACCATTAAAACCTGCCAAAAAAAAACAGTTTTCCTTTCTCTCACTAAGCTCACTATCAATTTTTTCTTTTTAAAAAACAAGTTCTATTCAATCGAAACTAAACCAAATGGCAAATCGTGTAAAAGAGACCGCATATATATGTCAAATTAACCAAAATTCGAACCATCCTACAAGTTCTAATCACCAAAAAACAAGCTAAAATCACGACAAAAGCAAAACCCCCTTTTACCTTCATCTTACTAAGCTCGAGTTTCTCCCTAATACTCAACCTTTGTCCACAAAATCCTAATTTTTGCGCCTTAACCTTCCCATTAAGTCCCAAATCCTCAATCAAATTCACAATTGCTTCTCTCGCCACAATGTCTTTTGGCGCCAAGTCTTCACACATTTCCGTCAACTTCTCTCTTGCCTCAGCCATTAACCGCAGCTCCGCCTGCGTCGGCCCCCTCCCTCCTCCTCTCATCCTCCACATGGCCGACAACACCAGCACTATTTCTGCCACTCGCTTTGCTTCCTTCTCCGTCCCAGTTCGAGCTCTCTTACAAGACTGCATCATTGATCCTTCGGGTTCTCCGTTATCTGCCGCTCTTTTCTCTCCCGCGACCGTTGTTTTTGTTGTTGAAACATCTGGCTCGTGGTTAAACGGTTCGTTTGGGGGAATACTTGGCGCTGGATCCATTGCTTTTCAGAGTGAAGAGCATGAACGGTGTCGTTTTTGCGGATCCTGGAGTAGAGAGACTTAGTAGGCAATGAGGAGATGTTGAGTGAGAGAGAGAGAGGGCTTTACTTAGAATTTAATTTGCACGGGTTATTTCTTGAACCGGAACTTCTTTTTTGGGTGAATTTGAGTTGGATGGACCGGGTTCATTGCGGACTGGGTCCAAGAGTATAGGATAGAGATTTGGACCGCTATAATTCTCTGTAATACCCTTCATCTTTTATGATATTTCACTCCGTCCAATAACTAAAAGAGATCATGATTCAGTGTATATACATTATTTATTCTCCATTGATAACTGATATAAAATTATGCATTGTTCTATGCCAACAATGATACAAGAATGACCCAATTTCACTTCTACTTGGATTTAGCTTGCAGGTATATTTATATACAAGTACAAAGTTTCTACTTGTAGAAGAAGTTGCAGCTGATGGAGATCATTTTATTCTGTCAAGGCCAAGATCGCTGCAAATCACAGCCCAGGAATTGATGCAGAAAATTTCAGCATTCTGAAGTGTATAACCATGAGGAAGTGGCAAAGGAAATCCTCTTCTCAGATGTAAGTTCACATATGGCAGGAAGGCAGTTTTGAGGATGATTGACATCGCAGACTGCAAACATGTTTTCTCATTTGTGAGATGGATAGCCAATTAATTGGATGAAGCAATAGATGATGATGTTGAGGCTATGCAGTTATCCATTTCACAATTGCAATTATATGGGAACACGACTAAGAATGTGTGAGTTTGGCTTTCAGGACTTCACAGAAGTGTATCAGAAGCTAATAAGAATGAGTATAGCAATCTAGTTAGACAGCTTGGTGAAACACTCTACAGCAATAACAAGATGCAAACTAATGCAGATTGATATGAAGACTCGACTATCTTTACCTGGACTAGATGCATGTTAAGATTACCGATTTTGCTCCACTTCAATGATGCGGTAAAGTCAATTAATCTAATGATACCGGTTAGGTTATTTCTTGAGATTTTTGGAGAACATGAAGCGCTTATTACCTGTACCAAAAGACCAGGCTGTCAGCTAACACAATATATGCAAGTCGGTTTCAAGAAAATGAATGGAACGAAAGGCTGCTGCATCAGATAGATATTTAAATTTAGCTCACCAAGGAGATGCATGCAACCGGCACAACTTCATTGGAATCCAGAACATTGATTGTCACATCTAAATAAATTGCGGCGTCAATGTCATGCTTTGAAACTTGTATGATAGGAGGAGAAGTTACTGATATATCCAGATTCATCTCATCATTTGGGTACTCAATGTAAAGTTTAGGAACAATGAATCTCCATCCAGAAGTGTTTAAAAGAGACTTATCAGGTACTTCGTCTATTATCCAGTGCATATGATTTGCCTGAAACAAAAAGCAAAGAGAGGAGAGTTAAAGTATCTGATGATTGCTGTGAAGTTTCATGCAAGACTGTAGTCAGTTTGTAATTGGCACTATCCCCTTATAGGCTACTTAGCCTGTTGCCAGCATCAACCAAAGCCCTCCAGACACACTCGAATAATTTTATTCTTCGAGGCCAAACTTGAATATAATGTAAAGTTGTTTAAGTGAAAAACTCTAAGAGTAATAATGAATTGACTTACATTGAAGTAGACTAATGCACCAGAGCTGAAAACTTTTTCATGCAAAGCAATTATTATCATCTTATCTGGACCACTGCAGGAAGCAGATGACTGTGATCCTCTATGGTAATATTTCAAACCAGAAGTGCCACCAGTAGCAGTGAATAAACCACTGATTTCAAGTTCAACAGAAGAATTACTTAATACAGGATTGTTCACAAAAGTGATATTCATTGCAGCAGTATCATCAACAGGGATTTGTTTTGGAAGTGATTGCAAAAAAGAATCCAGCTTTGTTACCCCTTCTCTAATTTTCTTGGTGATAGCATTTTCAACTGCAGATCTTATTTTCCCTTGAAATGCTTCTACCAACCTGGAGAAATCAGGATTAGATGGAATAAGTTCACATTCCTTCAATTAGTATGGCCCAGATTCTAGCAAAAGTAAGAGATGGAAATGTGAATTATTTCCCCAACTTAAGTGTACAACTTGGGAATTCTAAGAGATGGTAATGTGAATTATTTCCCCAACTAAAGTGTACAACTTGGGAATTCTAATAATGAACCCATCAGATAAATGCATATCAGTGGCCTATAATTTGCAAACTAAGTTTCTACTATAGGTAAAGGAAGTCAATGCACTTTATTGTTGACAATTCCAAATTAGTATTTGTAGAGAATTACCTTTCATCATGCTGCCAAGTAACAGGAAGAAATAGAAAACAGTTCTCAAAGATTAGATTTATGTTAAGGGATTGCATACACTTGATAAAGCCAGGATGCTCCGCCATCCACCTTTATAGAGATATCTTTGACATGACTTCCACGGTCTAAGAGATAAAGCTTAATTGTTCCTCCTCGTTCCTTCAAAGCTGCAGTAAGCTCTACTTCCATACCTTCAACCTTGAAGACATTTTGTTAATCACGTGAGCTTCAAAACCAAAAACAGATGATCTAAAACATAGACATTTGGTATAACACGGTGTCCACTAACAACCATAAAATTTTGCCTGCCAAAGCATCTAATTTTATTGAAGTCCTATCTCATTCTAAGAGATGTAACACTTGACATCCAGCTACATAGTCTTCGAAGCCATATTTTTGCGAACATACCCTACTTTTCCAAAGTTTCATCAGATTGAAACACCTATGCAATCTTGATAATCTATTTTCCAAATTCTTATAAAGTAAAATAGCAAAGAGAAAAGTCTAATCCCATACCCGAACAGAAGCTGTCCCGCTATCAGAAATGGTTGGTAACAACCAAGTGCCATAAGAATACTCCCAATTCATGCTCAAATTCGCTGTCGCACCCGAAACAGCTAGGAGAACACCTCTCTCTCCAGTTTCAGCATATGAAGTATCAATATCAACACTGTAAATTACAATATTGGACAGAATCGTTTGAACTTTGCCGAGTAGTGGTATTTTCAGAGACTTCTCAATATCTGGCAGTTTGAGTGGAATTATGGACGAAGTAGCCTTTGTGATCAGCAAATTCTTCACAAAGTCAATACCCTTATTGGATACGACTGCAGAGATGCATCCTTCTTCATTTGATTGGGTACGGGCTCTTGTAGGAATCAATACAAGCAATAAAAGCATGAACAGAATAGCCGATGACCAAAATTTTGAGAAGCAACCCATTATAGCTTTGGCCTCGAGTAAGAACTCACACAAGAGAAGCTGCTCAAAGAATTCTTGAGTGCAAACTGCAAATAATTTTCTTTGGATACCAATCCTTGTGTGATAAAGAGTTTTTGAAAGCAACTGCCAGCCGGTGGATGCTATCATAATTTGTTTAAGAAGAACAAGTTTGGTTGGTTAAGTTTTGGAGTTTTCTTCATTATTTCATTTATAGCCACGTCTCTATCTTGCTTAATAAATTCATTGTCAGTTTCAAAGTCAGTCAGAGCACAAGTGCGTGTGATTCTAGCTTTTCTCAGGACCAGCATCTATGTACAAGAATCGCAGGAATATCCGAGGCATCTTGCTATGAGCAGTGCTTAAGCGGGCAAGTGTTTTAACGGTTTGAAATGCACGGACGAATGAGCTTTAGACAGAAAAAAGAGAATGCAAAACTTTCATAAGAAAGATGATATAAATATTCATACTCCTGTGGATGACAGCGAAGGTTCCTCCAGGAAGACAAGGAAGACACCTTCTTGCTAGTTCTCTCTCCCTGCTCTCCGGGGAACAAGTATTAGTGTTGCATTTCGTGATTCACTTGCACATGAAATACTACATACTACACACTACTATAAGCAAACATCAAACAATTGTAGATGCGGGCAAACCCCACAATCCAAACTAATCAACAACCGGAAAGTGCAATTCTTCCTGTTCATTTAATTTAACAAGCTGATCACTGAGTAGCCTACCATCAATTCTTCTTGTATCGCAAGACAATCACCACGAGGCAGCAAATCTTCTTGTTTTTCAATACAAGAGTATTTCAGTTTAAAAATATAAAACTTCCACCTTCATAAAAAGTAATCTGGCGCAGGTTTTTTGGCAGGAGTTCCTCTAGATTCCTGCATTTGATGATAAACTTTCAGGTATCTTATAACATAAATCAATTAAGAAGCAACAATAGCCTGAGAAAAGGAAAAGAACAAAGAAACAACCAAGGCAAATTTAATAAAATAAAAAAGGGTGCTTGAGAAGGCAGAAAAGCAAAATGAAAAATGAAAAAAGTTTATATGTCAGTAAAGCACATTCTCACGTTTGCAGAACTGTAAGCAGTTAATTTGGAGCACACAAGAGAGAAAAATAATTTCCTACAGGATTCAAATTGTAAGATCATCGCTAACAAATCATATGATACTGCATCCTTGACTTTTCAGGGAAAAGTAAAATACATGATTTGGTACACAAAGACTGGGGCGCTTTTTACCTAATAAATTCATAGAACCCTCATCTCAGAAGCATGTGATCAGATAATTGGTCAAAAGAGAAACCAATCCATCAATTAACTAAAAGAATATCACCTGTACGAACCTGTGGGGCAGCATCGAATACACGGAATTGCTTGTTGAGATTTTCATCGAGCCCAAGGATTGCAGCTACATTGCCACATCTGTGAAACATGCAATAATAAGATTACTCTAGACAGATGAAAGAAGAGAATTTTAAATTGCCAATTTTTTACCTATAACAGTAATTTGGGGCTGACCAGACGGTCACTATCTGGTTATTGAACATCCATTTATATCCTTCCATTACCAACTGATGAGCACGACATATATAGTCAATGTTGTTTGAGTGGTTGAAAGAAGTGACAACACTGCCACCAAATAGGAAACCAGCACCACGGGGACTCAAACCCCAACCATCTACAATGTCTTCAGGATCTGACCATAGGAGGTCACACATGGCACCATCATGGGGTACTTCTTGTTTACGATCAATGGTTCGGATCTGGGAAAAGGATCATGTTAATAGAATCCAATCAATCTTCAGACAGTTTTCTAATAATATGAGGATGGCTTCATTTACCTGATCCAATGTTGATATGGCAGGAGAGAGACCACCATGAACACTAAAAATCTTGTTCTCTATGAGAGCAGACAAACTGCATCAAAAGATCAAAATTCAAAAGAATTAGTAAAGGGAAAACATAAATCCCTTGAATTTAGGTTGGTCTGGAAGTAACTTCAATGTAAAATGACTGAAAAATGGCCACCGGGGTATTATCTTGACTTAGTGAAGGCAAAGTAAGTAACTTGGTCACTCCTCTTCTAACGAGTGTGTATTGAAGAACACAAGGAAAAGTATAGCAGAACATATATAAGAATAAAAGTTTAACCCTTGCTTCCAAAGACAACAAAATTTAACCAAAAAACAGGTCACTTGTTGAGTTGAATAAGAAACATATATGCTAGAAGTTTAGTGCATTTATGTTAAAGTAAAAATATTTGCAAATCAGTGCCATTAACTTATCAACTGCGATATGAATGCTAGATACCAATGGAAAAAAACACAAGCTCTAGGCATCGATGCAGAAAACAGGTATTCAACAAAGCAATAACATAATATTGAATTTTTCCATGATAGCCAAAATCAGAAAACAGCTGAACTTATGACTCTCTTGGCTGCAGTTACCAAACGCGATATGATAATTACAACCATCTGATTGAATGAAACAACAGTCTATTTAACTGGCCGCTATATAAAACCAGCCCTACATATGCAACTCAATATATGTTTCCTAAAAATCCCTTACATCCCACCATCATATACGTATTCCCTGTAATCCAAATTCACAAACCTTAAATAATCAAAAATATCGGTGCAATATCTCCACACATTCACAGAGCCGTATTTACGCAGGCACTCATCATAGAATCCATATACCTGTTAAGAAATGACAAACAATAAACATTCTGAACATATGAAAATTTGAAGTAGGCATATCAACTAAAGAGGCCTCACCTGTGTTATCTGACGACTTTCATGGTTCCCTCTAATGAGTGTGATCCGATCTGGATATCTCACCTGATAGAACACTCATTATCAATTGAAATTCACAGAACTAAAATGACAAAAACACATAAAAACATTCAAAGGCTGGATTACTATAATCAGATATGCATGATCTATCAATGCTTTGTAATTGTTGGTTGGAAAATCAAAATGTGCAAGGCAAAGGTGAGAACATTGATGCTAAGCAGTCCTTAAAGGGTGACAAATTATGAAATCTACTTGATGCAGAATAGTATGATGAGGACTCACATAACACTTTAACATCTATAAAGGGGCCATATTTGATTAGTTTTAGCGAAAAATTTTAAAGAGACTAAACAATTGGGTTATGAAGATTTTTACTTTGATCGTGTTTTTCATTAGACATGTCTAAATAGTAATTTTATAAAACTATTGGTGGATTCATACAATTGGGTATTCAAATCTTAAATACTTTCAACTAGGAGTGCTTGCATGGATCCTCCCATTAAATCAATCAAAAAGACAAGGGATACATAATTGTAATCAGCACCACATCCACTAAATGGTTAGAGATGTCTACTTGCATGTTGTTTAGGAGGTAACACGCCCCTTGCTTCAGCTAATTGCAAAAATATGCCATTTACTTTTTTTAACTCATTACATGCAACCTTTATTTTATAATGGAAGTTCTTTAAAAGAAAAGATATTGTATGTGCATGGAAATCTTTGTAAACCAGAGGGAGAAATAAAACTTGAAAGTTATTACAGATATTTAACTACCCTTCTAAAAAGATTAGGCAGCAAATGCAAGAATATCTGAATCAACAAGTGCCAACTCACCAGACCACAAGCCAACTAATTGGAAAAGATAATTTTGTATTGCTCTTACCTTTAGGGCAAGAAGAAGTAGAAATGTCTCAACAGAATAAAATCCTCTGTCAACGAAGTCTCCAAGAAACAAATAGTTTGTCTTTGGGCAGTCACCACCGACTTTGAAAAGCTCTTTCATGTCATAGAACTGCCCATGGATGTCACCGCATATCTGTGCAACAGAACAGCCAAGTAACATTAGCCACCCAAATCACAAATAAGATTCTATGAAAGTTGAACCAAAGGAGACAGATGGTCAATCATAGTAGTCAATGCACACTATTCATTATATAGATCAACTTCTTCACACTTTGTGTTTGCAGATGCCAGTAACCAAAACCATGTGTAATACCACATTCTGTAGCTCTGTATTTCACCTAAATCTAAATTATCATTAAGGATGAAAAAATAAAAATAAAAAAGCTCAGCTAATAATAGCTTAGAATATTCAACAGGGATCTAAACTGTAAACCCTTTGCATTTTGGCTGAATATATAGACATAAATGTTCCAAAAGAAGCAACAGAGAGCGCCAACCCCAGTGCTTCACTCTATGCATGCACTATTAACAAATTGTACACAACCCCAAAATCATAAATGTATCATCCATATCCAGGCCTCTTAAATGCTCAGTCAGGGAGCAAATTTTTCATCAAATCCAATAATTTCACAGAAGTCGACAACAATTCATCACCTCAAAATTCCGTACTACACAAACTACTATTATCTATTTTCCTCTGCATTTTTCATGGATTATTGGTTATACAGAGGCAGACACATGGCTTTTCCTTTTCCTTTTTCTCTTACTACTGAGGACAGAGTTAAGTTACTTATTTGCATAAATCAGAAAACTAAAAACAACCCACCACTCAAAAACCAATTGACAACCAACACAAACCCAGAACCCGAAAACAAATCACCTCAAACTTTATCCCATTAAATTCGAAACCAACCAATCAAATCATGTATGTTCGTATTCAAGCAGAAATAAACATATCCAGAAACAGATTAAAAAAAGGCAAAAAAAACAAAAATACTTACAGTGACAGGGGCATCCACGCGTTGAACGTTGCTCTCTTCGACGAGGATTTCCATGGCTTTAAGACAAAGAGCTTTCACCTCTGACTCTTTCAACGGCTCGCATCTCTTCAGCTGCTCTATTTGCCTATCTAAGTCCGACATCTCTCTTTACTCAAGCTCTTCTAACTTAAAAACACAGAACAGAATTTGAGCCGCTGCCCGCCCCTGCGTGTGAATGAATCTGCGCATCTACAACTTTCTTTCACCACTCTACAACTACCGGATGTTTGTGCAAAATTATTATACTACGAGCTAGAGTGGGTTACGGCTTGAGAGTATTTTCAAAACTAATCACCTAAAGATGGGATTAAAGGATAATGACCACTATAAACCTAACACCGCATGACTAACCAGAGATACAAATCAGAATTACCTTACTACCCTCACAATGAAATTTCTAGTCTCTAAATTCAAAAACCCCTACCCCAAATCATATTAAATGCTTGACATCTCCGATGCTGATTCATTCCGAAATTTAGCGGTAACGGAAATTTGCTCTTGGCTTTCTCTCATGGCTGATGATAAGATTTACAAAGCAAATAGAATTTAATTGCAGAGATATGGCTGGTTGCGGGCGAAGTGTTCGTTAAAATGCTTGTGAGATGTGTTATTTTTCTTTCAATTATATAAATTCTTTAGAATAGCTAACCTCCTAATTACTAACACGTATTGTTAAAGACAATTACTTTAATTAATCTTGATTAATACTAATCAAAGCGAAATCATGTCCTTAACAGGAAACATCTCTAAACGACGACGTCAGGAGCGATAAACAATTATTTGAGTTTTGCCTGCCGTTATTATCATTGAGGGCTTCCCGTAAAGCAAACGACGACGGAGCCGGACAAACCCAGCCGTGTTGACGCTGTTGTCCTGTCTTTTAGCCCATTAATAACACCTCTTGTGTTCCCTCGCAAACTTCTTTAATCCATTCTCTTTCAATTCAGAATCTGAAATTCACGCTAAGTTAGGTGCGCAATTTTTGGTTAACTTTATGGATTGGAGGATTTCGATCGCGTGTTATAGTTGGATGATTCTGTGTTTGCTTTAGGGATTTATGTTTAAGTCGGGATGATTAATTGAAAAAAATTATTTGGCATCGGGGGAATTTGTCGTGATCAATTACAATCTGATTTTGGATTATCTAGGTTTTAGCTTCAAGTATTTTGTATTAATATTGGGTCAAATTATGGAATGTTTTTGTGTCATGGTTTATGGCAAAGTGAATTTCTTATCAATGTGATTTGCGTGTTTCGTTTTGTTGTTCTTAGAGGAAAAAATGTTTTGATATCCTGGGAATTTACCGGTTGATCATTCTATTTATATGAAAAAGGGAGAATCGGGCAAGTTTTGAATCATAATGAAGTTTTCTTTGGTGTCATGAATTCGGCTACAGAATTTGAATTGGATGGACTAGAGGTCGTCAGAGTAGCTTCTCCAATTCTCCTCATTTCCAATTTCATATTGCTAATATCATTTTGACAATTCACGGCCATTATCTGGTGTTTGCTTGGATTCTAAGTTCACTATTGAAGAAGAGAAAAGGGCCAGCATGTGCTGAGTTCTTTTGTCATTGAATTGGTGGCCCAAGTGTACAGAAAGTTATTTTTGTGGGTTGGTTTGTGTGATTTTTCTACTGATTAGATACTGACTGATTAATCTCAATATTTATATTTCTTTTAGTCCAATGGCATCTGCTTCAGACTCATGGATGAAGGAATACAATGAAGCAGTAAAACTGTCTGATGATATCAATAGCATGATATCAGAGCGAAGTTCTATGCCTGCATCTGGACCCGAATCCCAGCGTCATGCATCTTCGATACGGAGGAAGATTACCATATTAGGGACTAGGCTTGATAGCTTACAGTCCCTTTTGTCTAAACTTCCTGGGAAGCAGCCCGTGTAAGTCTTTCCAATGAGTTGTGTACTGTTGTAAAATTGATTCAGCAATAGGATTTTGCACCTTTTTCAATGTTTGGTTTCTATTTATCAGTAATCTAGTATTTTAAATCTTGTGGTTTCTCAATTTGATTATCTGTAACTCTCTTTCACTTGTCATTCAAATGGATTCACCAACTTCTTGTGAATTGTAATGTATTGGAGACATATGTGGTTCCCCTCTTTTCTAGACTTTCTGTTGGCTGTACATGATATGATGACTGTACTTTGTTGCTTCATGATGCATAAATGCTGTGCAGTTAGCTGATCTTTTATATTTGTGATGCACAGTTCAGAGAAAGAGATGAATCATCGGAAGGACATGCTTGCTAATTTGCAATCAAAAGTGAAGCAAATGGCTTCCATGTTGAGCATGTCAAACTTTGGTAATAGAGACAGCTTGCTTGGGCCTGAAATAAAACCAGCTGATGTCATGAGCCGAACAGCTGGCTTAGACAACCAAGGCTTTGTGAGTTTTCAACGACAAGTTATGAGAGGCAAGTTACTCCTGACTATTATAAGGCCTATTTTTAATATTTCTTAGGTTTTTTTAATGCTGGATCTTACTGTGGGCATTTATTTGAGCAGAGCAAGATGAAGGGCTTGGGAAACTAGAGGAGACAGTAATTAGTACGAAGCATATTGCGTTGGCTGTCAATGAAGAACTTGATCTACACACTAGACTTATTGTATGGTTTATCAGTTCCTAAGTTGTTTTCTTCCTTTGGCTTTATAGTTATTGAAAGAAACAAGCTATGTCTGTAAGTTTTACAGTTTCTTGCTATCTCACTGTTGCAGGATGACTTGGACCAGCATGTGGATGTTACAGATTCTCGTCTACGGGTAATGTTTGGTTAATTGCCTCCTAACTTCAACATTTTTTTTTATGATTTCATTATAATTACTCCCCACCTCTCACTGGCAGAAATGTATTTGCCATAATCAAACTATCTGTACTATAAAATAATGCATGGTGATGGGTTAGCTTCCATGAGTTAGAGAATATTTTGGAAGTCATGAAAATGAAGCAGCTGATGTCTTTTCTGACTTGAAGAATAGGCAAAATATGGAAGTATATAAACATATGTATAGACACATATTTTCTTTTCTTGTCTTAAATATTTTAATGTGTTCTATATAATTTACATCATTTTTGGTCTTCCTATAACAGCGAGTGCAGAAGAACCTGGCGATTTTGAATAAGCGCACAAAGGGTGGTTGCTCTTGTATGTGCATGCTTTTAGCAGTTGTTGGGATCATTGTTCTGATTGTGGTTATTTATCTGTTAATCAAATACTTGTAATACCAATGACAAAAATATCCATTTCTCTCTCTGCCGTGTGTCTTCTGGAGTGTGCTGGTTGGTTGGCGTTTGCTCTTATTGTGGTATGCAAACATTGTATTTGACTTTCTTGCCTCATTTTGCTGCTTTTTGTAAGTGAACGTGAAAAGGTTGAGGCATTCCACAACCTGGTAAATTGGTCACGGACACGTTGCTTTTTGTCTATGGCTTTCTCACTGTTGCTAACTTTTCAAAGTGAATAGAAGTTTCAACTTGACTATGAAGGTTGAAGTTGAACTGGGCTTCATTTCTCAATCAAAAATGCTGTCGAATGAAGAAAATAAAAGTGGAAAACTGGTGTTGGTGAAAGCATGTCCAGCTTTACTACCAAATCTCAGTTGCCTATCTTGTGATTATTCATTTATTCTGTAGTTTTTGTGTTAAATTGTCCTTTCAATCGGTAGGAGATGACTAGGTTATACCATATACTATCGATGTAAGCTATTCGCTGATGAATGAATCCTTTTATCCTTTTACCTATTGAAAGGGAAAGCCCGGGCAGATGTTTTGGAGTTTGTGTATGAAAAACCCTTGCCACTTTTGTGATTCTTCAGTTTTAAAAAGTGAACGAAATCAAATCCAGTTCAACTTAGGTTGAAAATTTCTCGAGGTTTCGATGATGAAGGCGAGGGCATCAACCAGTATATCTAGTTTTGATCATCACATCACTAATAGGAAAATGACAGAAGTGATATGGATGGAAAGCAAACCTAGAAGCAAATGATATCAGATACAATTTTAGCTAAAAGATAGAGATTATTACACAGCTAAATTGGCTTGTACTGAGAGAAGAAATAACTAGAAAAGTTCAAAGTAATCAAAAGAAGGGTTTTCGAGTCGATCTGGAATTAACAGTTGAAGGTGAAGTTGGGGTTTTGAGGGGAAGGGGAGCTCCCCTGCTTTCTTGACTTCCAGCTGCTTTATCAACTATTTTTGCTGCCTTAGGGTCGGTTAGAAGTGTCTTCTGAAATGACTGTGAGAAGCCTGTTGCTATTATAGTTACGTGGATCTCCCCATTGTAGCGATCATCCACAACAGCTCCAAATATTATGTTAGCAGAAGGATCTGCTAAACTAGTCACAACCTGAAATTTTCCATAACACCTCGAGTTACATATCAAGCTATTGGCTAAAAGCGCTTTCTTGAATACTAAGGTATGACAGACTGCACATAATCATTCCATATATTCTGTGATAAATTTCCAGGTTGTGCCCTATCTTTGATAACTTTTTATGTATTAATAAAATCTATCTCCTCATTTCATCCAACTAGAAAAATCAGACATTTAAAGCTAATAAAATTCTGCAGTACCTGGGACACTCGATTAACCTCCTGCAAGGTTATGTCCTTTCCTCCAGTAATATTATATACCACACCAGTTGCAGACTGGATTGACGATCCAATCAAGGGAGCTAAAGTTGCTTGTTCAGCAGCTTCTTCTGCACGGTTTTTGCTGGAGGAAACCCCCACCCCAAGCATTGCAGTTCCTGAATCTTTCATTACAGCCTTTACATCTGCAAAATCCACATTCACTAGTCCAGGTATCTGTAAATAATGAAGCAACGTAAGTGAACTTCAGATCTTCAAATTATTAAAAAAAATTCATTGAAATACAGGTACACTTTAGCAATTTCATTCAAATTCAACAATGATGAAATGGTTGCCTCTAGGAAGGCCATGAAGCTCTGGGATGCATGTGTACTAGGGGAAGAAATTTGAAGAGTGTACTTCACTAAAACTGTTCACAAGTTTCACAAATTAATCTATATATTTTATTACAATTAATGACTAATAATTAAACCAGATCTCACACTGTTAACTAAAAATAATGGCTTGGGCCAATATAGTTCAATGTTGTCCTGCAGAGGGGAAAATATAGTTCAATATTCCACAAAACAACTCACAGTGATTATGTCTGAAATTCCTTGAACCCCTTGGCGTAGAACGTCATCAGCAAGAAGGAAAGCATCCTGCAGGGGTGTCTGCTCATCAGCAATATCAAGCAAACGATCATTGGGAATCACTATAAGAGTATCGACATTCTTTTGCAACTTCTCAATGGCCTCTAGTGCCTACAGAATAGCAAAACATAAGAAATTAAATTTATATATGGTTGTTATTCAATAATCCAGAACTTTGTGAGAGAATCTCATAGAGCTAATTGGAAATTAAAGGATCATAATGCAAGTGCTGAAGAATTCAACTAGAAAGTTCAAGATTAAATAAAGCATATTAAGAACAGAAGACCAGCTATTTCTCATGATAGCAAATATAAAACAAAAATAACACCTACCTGCAAGGATCTTTTACGTCCTTCAAAGATGAAAGGATAGGTAACCACACCAACAGTTAAATAACCGGCCTCTTTTGATATCTGTGCAACAACAGGTGCGGCACCTGACCCTGTGCCTCCACCCATACCAGCAGTTATAAACACAAGATCCGAGCCCTTAAGAGCATTTGCAATGGCTTCCTTTGATTCCTCTGCAGCTTGCTCCCCCAAAAGAGGATTCCCACCTGTACCTGCATTTCAATGAAATAATTAGAATTCAAGGAGCATACAACAAACTGCCCAAAGCACTTTTGCTTCATCAACCAAATGACGTGCTATAACTTGATATGCAGTATGAATTTTCCTTGATAAAAAGAAAAGTGGCAGACCTAGTCCACGAGTCAAAAGCTCTCCAATTTGAAGGGGGTTATCAGCAGCTGACTGTAAAAGGGCTTGGGAATCCGTGTTTATGGCATAGAAATCAACTCCCTAATTACATAATCAATCAACATCATTAAAATCTTACATAATACAAACCCTTGCTATTTCAAGCTGTCTTTACCGTGATTCAACTTAAAGCTGTCTTTACCGTGATTCAACTTAAAGAAACAAGAGGATGAGAAAAGAAAAATCACAGTTTAAGCAAACTCAGCACATGCGTGTAGACACATGCGTGCACACATGGAGCTGAAAATTAAAATCTATGGAACCCAACTGAAAGCATCAATCAGCAGGACAATGAGAACATGAAAAATTTACAAAAGCTAGCAACGTGAATAATAATATAAAGAGTTACAATTACAGATTGATTAACACATAAATGAGCTACTGCAATATTACTTAACTACGTAATGACACAAGGAGAGTAAATTTTCAGGCTTGACAACAGTAGAGCAGAACACATATGTTTGTGAACCGAAAGTCAAATACCCAATAAAAAACGCGAGAAGTGTCGTTTCAGAAAAAGATATAATAATAATAATAATAACAACAACAAAGAAACACGAAAATATGATAAAATTTTCAATTTTTTCAACACTGACAAAAGTATGTAAATTTTGAATAACCACACTATCATAGATTTATAAACACTGAAAGAAAGTGATCAAGTTTCAGAGCTTTTCAGAATTCCAGCCAAACCCCGGAAATGTCAACATTTTTAAAAGAAGAAAAAGAATTTAACCTGTAAGCCACTGCCAATCATGCGATTAACAGCATTGTTGCCACCTCCACCAACACCCACAACCCTAATCTTGGCCGACTCCATTGGAGCAAACGAGCAGCTAATACTTCCAGAACGACTACGTTTCCAGACACATCTCCGTATCGTTCTCTGTCCACGAGAGCTTGTCATATTGTAATTAAATGGGGCAAAAAATGAAGTTGACGATGAAATTAACTCATTTGGGTTCGTCACTTGAAGTGTCGCCATTTCGATTTTTGTTTTTAAAATTTTGTTGGCTAATTGTCTCCAAAATGAAACGAGAGAGAGAGAGAGGTTTTAGGGTTTTAGAAACAACAATTTTTCAGTTTTCATATAACGAGTACGTTATTACTTCTCGGAGACATTTGGGATAGTAAGATTGGGTGGACCCGCTTAAGACGTCGCCGTTTTTGTTCTCTCTCCTCCTACTACTTGGATATTAGGCTTCTCTTTTCCTACCTTTTCTCCCCTTCTATTATCCCTTTCCTTTATTCAATTTTAGTTTTATTTTTGGATCAGCCTGATTCAGTGATTGTGAACCGCTTCCTGGACTGGTTTTATACTTTTATGGAAGCTCATGATTCCATAAAAACTGTGTTCTCCTTGTGTAGTCTGCAAAATCTGCTTATCAATCCAACGGATTGATGCTAAGAATAGCAATTTGTATCCCCATAAAGTTTGGGATTATCTGAGGCTCGTAGTGACTAGAAATAGTTGCTTTGACCCGAATCAGGTGAACAATCCATCTCCAAGTCTAGACCCTGCATTTCTCTTCTGACATTCATGCTTTGAAAATCATAGTAATTGGGTTTTGAGGAAAAATGTGCATTTCCAGTCTAAAAGGGATGGGAGTTTAGTAAACCCTTTCATGTTGCAGTTTTGAAGTCAGACGGTCATCACTGGATTGGGAGAAGACGATAGAAAGAGAACGGACGCTGAACAAACAATATTCCACACATGAAACGGAAATAGTCCGCCCACAATTACAAACAATCTCTTTCAAACAAAAATCAGAAGTGCAGCCAAGTCAGTATCTCATTCTGAAGATGATATAATAATAAAGATTGCCCAAGAATTACCATATTCAAACAAGAAGCGTGAAGGACAGTTATTTAATGAAGTTGTGTACTCAATCAGGTGCGAAAGAAGCTCTTATTGAGCTATTATTTCATTCCAACTAAATGTCAAGCAGCATGCCCACTGATATTTCAGATTTGATGTAGAAAGAACAATAAAAGTGAGGTAATGTCAAACAGCAGTACAACTGCAATTCAAGTTCATGTGCTCCCAATGACGATACATACAAAACCCCAACAAAGGAAAATTACAAATTGGCCCATGAGACCTAAAATCATCTATTATCCAGGGACCAATCCACATTAGAAAGCACTGGATTACTAATATGGTACTATATGCTTCTGCACAAAGATCTTCATTCCCCTTCACTCAGAATAGGGACTATGAGTGGCTTCATTTGTGCAAGATACACAATTGCCCACCTAAAAAGGCAGAAGAACATAGTACATGTCAAAATTTACAAAGAACTAGATGAAAAAAATGACATTATAATTTCTTATGTTAGCATAAACCTGGAAATAGAAAAAACAAAGGAATATGAAAACAGGCAAAGAACAAGGGGAACAACATCATATGTTTATTTCCTCTTGGTGAATCCAAATAAAGCCAGTATTTCCTTTAATAAAACACCAGTAGTGCTCTTCTAAGAAAATAGACACCATGTCACATCAGCAGAGTAACCACCAAAATGATTGCAAAAGGGATGACAGCCTAACATTCACCATAGGCATTTGGTGAATTCCTGGTCTGAAGAACCAATCAAAAAACTAGACAACAATTGATGAACATAAAAATTCACATCCAATAAGCAATTCAGCTTCCAATTTCCATATGAAGTTAATACATGCAATGCATAAATGTGACTTGAACATAAGAAAATACATATCCAGGACTGAAGAACCTCCATGATCAGACTACTCACAAACAACATCAGCTTTAGGTAAATTTACATATTCCAAACCTGACTTAAGACAGAAGAGAGAATAAATGGATATAAATCGCAAACTTACATCATCCAGCAGCAGACTGTTGCTGTGATAACCAGGGTTAGATGAAACCTGCGTTGGAAAATATAGATTTGTCATTTTGCATAAGAATACTATCATATCATACTATAAAATCAGTAATATCTGAATAACAAAAAAAAAGTGGCTATAAAAAATCTTCTATATTCAGTACTAAAACCCAGATAATGCTTGTTGTCCTTAATGATGTAGCTTGCTATGTACTGATACCATACGAAAATATTTTATATAGAATAGATGTTATCCACAAACATGAATGACATGCAAATTAGTGACAGTGCATTCATATTAGCAGGAAAGTTGGCATGAGTGCATTGTTCATCAATATTGTTACATGAGGATATTTTTCAATCCAAAGGAACTATTTTGGAGAAGAATATTTATTTTGACATTTGTAAATCTGTATGTATACTTTGCTTAGAATAAACAAAGAATACAAATACTTTTATTTAAGGTCATTAAATTCATGACCCAATGCTTGCCCTGGGAGGGGCACTTTGGAAAGTCCACCTTTTCATAATTTTTACATAAACCCAGGGCTCAAGGCTAGAAGAACTTTGCTATTGTACTTGTCAGCACAAGACTACTTCTACAATTGTACCAGGTAATGGCCACTGTTTATACATTCAAGTGAGTATACGAGCATTTGTGAGAATAAAATGACTATGGTACCAAATGTTTTAAAACTCAATGAAAGATATTGTAAGTGTTCCTTGACAACCAGCATTCCAAGGTAAAGATCTATGGCTAAAGCATTAGTATCGGCATGTTTGTACATCCTTTGGAAATTGTCCCCAACTCGTCACACAGTGGATTACGCATAGAAT